>PVJI01015202.1:0-41916 GCA_004026765.1 Micronycteris hirsuta | reverse complement strand
ATGTAGGTTTTTGCCTTTCATGACTTGTTATACTTCTTTCCAGCCCCTTCTTGCCTGAAAGGTCTCTTTCGAGAAATCAGCTGACAGTCTTATGGGAATTCCTTTGTAAGTAACTGTCTCCTTTTCTCTTGCTGCTTCTAAGATTCTCTCCTTATCTTTAATCTTGGCTAATGTAATTATGATGTGCCTTGGTGTGTTCCTCCTTGGGTCCGACTTCTTTGGGATTCTCTGAGCTTCCTGGACTTCCTGGAAGTCTATTTCCTTTGCCAGATTGGGAAAGTTCTCCTTCATTATTTGTTCAAATAAGTTTTCAATTTCTTGCTCTTCCTTTTCTCCTTCTGGCACCCTTATGACTCGGATGTTGGGATGTTTAAAGATGTCCTGGAGGTTCCTAAGCCTCTCCTCATTTTTTTTGAATTCTTGTTTCTTCATTCTGTTCTGGTTGAATGTTCTTTCTTCCTTCTGGTCTACACCATTGATTTGAGTCCCAGTTTCCTTCCCATCACTGTTGGTTCCCTGTATATTTTCCTTTATTTCACTTATCATTGCCTTTATTTTTTCATCTAATTTGCAACCATATTCAACCAATTCTGTGCGCATCCTGATTACCAGTGTTTTGAACTGTGCATCTGAAAGGTTGGCTCTCTCTTTGTCACTTAGGTGTATTTTTTCTGGAGCTTTGATCTGTTCTTTCATTTGGGTCATTTTTTTTTTTGTCTGGATGCGCCTGTTACATAGTAAGGGATGGAGCCTTAGGTGTTCACCAGGGCAAGGCAACCTACGTAGCTGCATTGTGACGCTGCATGTGGGGGAAAGGTGTGAGAGGGAACAATGGCACTTGCTCCACTCTCTGCCGGCTTTCAGTCACTTCCCCCACTACCCACAAGCAAATTGGGCCTTTCTGGTGCTGATTCCCAGGTAGATGGGTTTGTGTACATTCTAACACCCTGTGGGGCATTCCAACGAACTCTCCTGTGAGGCTGGGAGTTACTCCCACTGCCACTTAAACCCCCACCGGTGTTTTCAATCAGAGGTTTGAGGCTTTACTTCCCCATGCTGGAGCCCTGGGTTGTGCAATCTGTCTTGCTCCCCAGTTGTTCCTTCCGGTTTATCTGCACAAGAATGTGGGACCTCCCAGTCCACAATCTGCCACCTTGCTGGGTCCGCCAACCGATGCCTTGTGGCAAGTCCTTTCCCCCAGCTACCGGTCTCTGCCCCTCTTACCAGCTGGATGAATATTTCTTCTTTAACTCCTTGGTTGTCAGACTTCCATACATTTTGATTTTCTGTCAGTTCTGGTTGTTTTTTTGTTTTAAATTGGTTGTTGTCCTTGTTTTGGTTGTGCGAGGAGGCACAGTGTGTCTACCTATGCCTCCATCTTGGCCAGAAGTCCTGTACTACAGTTTTTTTGACCCACTCTTCTACTGATGGCCACTGAAGCTATTTCCAGCACTGGGCTATTATAAATAGCACCACTATGAACATAGGGGTGCATCAGTTCCTTTGAATTGGTGATGTGAGATTATTTAGGGTATATTCCCAGCACCACAGTAGCTGGGTCAAAAGGCGGTTCTGTTTTTAGTTATTTGAAGAAATTCCATGCTGTTTTCAAGAGTGGCTGCACCAGTCTGCATTCACAAGGGTTCCCTTTTTTCTACATGCTCTCCAGCACGTGTTGTTTATTGATTTATTAATGATGGCTTTTCTGACAGGTGTGAGGTGATCTCAATGTATTTATAATTTGCATCTCTCTGATGGTTAGTGATGTTGAGCATCTTTTCATGTGTCTGTGGGCCATCTGTATGTCCTTCTTAGAGAAGTGTCTGTTCAGATCCTTGGCCCTTTTTTTAATTGGATTGTTTGTCTTCCTGGTGTTGAGTCATATGAGTTCTTTACATATTTTGGAGATCAAACTCTTATCTGATGAATCATTGGCAAATATGTTCTCCCATAGAGTCAGTTCCCTTTTCATTTTGATGATAGTTTCTTTAGCCATGTAGAAGCTTTTTAGTTTGATATAGTCCCACTTGTTTATATTTTCATATATATTCCTTGGCCTAGGCTACATAATGACAAAAATATTGCTACGTGGGATATCTGAAATTTTCCTGCCTATGTTTTCCTCTAGGAGTTTATGGTGTCATGACTTATGTTTATAAGTCTTTTATCCAGTTTGAGTTTTTTCTGGTACATGGTGTAAGTTGTTGATCTAGTTTCATTTATTTTGCATGTGCCAGTCCAGTACTACCAACACCATTTATTGAAGAGGCTGTCTTTACTCCATTGTATGCTCATGCCCCCTTTGTTGAATATTAATTGACCATAGAGACTTAGGTTTATTTCTGGGTTCTCCAGTCTGTTCTACTGATCTATGTATCTGTTCTTAGGCCAGTACCAGACTGTTTGATTGCAGTGTGGTATAGTTTTACTGTAGTTTGATATCAGATATTGTGATACGTCCTACATTGTTCTGCTTTTTTTAACATTGTTGAGGCTATTTAGGGTCACTTTTGGTTCCACATAAATTTTTGAAATATTTGCTCTAGATTTGTGAAATATGCCATTGATATTTTCATATGAATTGTATTGAATTTATAGATTGCTTTGGGTAGTATGCACATTTTAATTATGTTAATTCTTCCAGTGCATGAATACAGTATATGTTTCCATTTATTTGTATCTTCCGTAATTTCTTTCTTTAGTGTTCTGTAGTTTTATGAATACAGGTCTTTTACATCCTTGGTAAATTTATTCCTAGCTATTTTACTTTTCTTGTTGCTATAGTAATGGGATTTTTTCCCTAGTTTCTTTCTGATTTTCCATTCTTGGAATACAAAAATAGCATCGGTTTCTGAATATTGACTTTGTATGCCACTGTTTTACCAAATTCAGTTATTAGGTTGAGTATTTTTTTGGTGGAGATACTAGGGTTTTCTATGGACACTATCATGTCACCTACTAATGACAGTTTTAGTTACTCCTTTCCAATTTGTATGCCTTTTATTTCTTTTTCTTGTCTGATTGCTGTGGCTAGAACTTCCAGTACTATGTTGAATAACAGTGGTGAGAGAGGAAATCTTTACCTTGTTCCTGATCTTAAGGGGGAAGCTTTTAGTTTTTTCCCATTGAGTATAATGTTAGTTGTAGTTTTCTCATACATGGCTTTTATTATGTTGAGGTATGCTCCTTCTACTCCCACTTTGCTAAGTGTCTTTATCATAAATTGGTGCTGGATTTTAGCAAATGCTTTTTCAGCATCTGTTGATATGATCATGTGATTTTTGTCCTTCATTCTGTTTATTTGGTATATTACATTTATTGATTTGTGAATGTTTTACCACCCTTGCATCCCTGGAATGAATCCCACTTGAACATAGTGTATGATCTTTTTAATGTATTTCTGAATTGCTAGTATTTTGTTGAGGATTTAGCTCCTGTGTTCATCAGACATATTGGCCTGTAGTTTTCTTTCTTTGCTGTGTCTTTACCTGGTTTTGGAATTAGGATGACGCTGGACTCATAAAAAAAAAAGTTTGGGAGTCTTCCCTCTTCTTGAATGTTTTGGAATAGTGTGAGAAGCATATGAGTTAGTTCTTCTTTAAATGTTTGCTAAAATTCACCTGTGAAGCCATCTGGTCCAGGACTTTTGTGCGCCAGGAGTTTTTTGATTACTGCTTCAGTTTCACTAGTTATTATTGGTCTATTCAGGCTTTTTGCTTCTTCTTTATTCAGTTTTGGAAGATTGTGTGTTTATAGAAATTTGTCTATTTTCCCCAGGTTGTTCAATTTTTTTGGCATATAGTTGTTCATAGTAATTTCTTACAATCCTTTGTATTTCTGTGGTTTCGGTTGTAACTTGTCCTTTTTTGTTTCTGATTTCATTTATTTGGGTCCTCACTCTATTCTTGATTGGTCTGATTAAAAGTTTGTCAATTTTGTTTGTCTTTTCAAAGAACCAACTCCTAGATTCATTGATCCTTTGAATTGTTTTTTTAGTCTCTATGTTATTTAATTCTGCTCTGATCTTATTTTTTTCCTTGCACTCACTCTGGGCTTTGTCGGTTGTTATTTGTCCAGTTCTTTTAGAAGTAGGATTAAGTTGTTCATTTGAGATTTTTCTGTCTACTTTAGGTAGGTCTGTATTGCTGTGGACTTCTTTCTCAGTACTGCCTTTGCTGTGTCCCATAGGTTTTGGGTTGCTGTGTGTTTCCTTTCATTTATCTCTAGATAGTTTTTGCTTTCTCCCTTGATGTCATTGTTGACCCATTCATTATAAATAACATGTAATTCAATCTCCTCATATTTGAATGTTTTTTCATTGAGTTTGTTTTTTAGTTTCAAACCTTTGTGATCTGAACATATATTTGATATGATTTCACTTTTCTTGAAATTGTTGAGCCTTGTTTTGTGTTCTACCATATGGTCTATCTTTGTACATCCCTGTGCATTTGAGAAGAATGTATATTTTGTTTATTTGGGATGAAAGGTTCTACATATGTCAATTAAGTCCATTTGATCTAGAGTGTAATTCAATGGCAACATATCCTTGTTGATGTTTTGTTTGGAAGATCTATCCATTGTTGACAGTGGGATGTTAAAATCCCCTACGATGACTGTGTTGTCAATATCTCTCTTAAAGTCCTCCAAGAACTTCTTTATATATTCAAGTGCTCTTATGTTGGATGCATAAGGTTTATAGATGTCATGTCCTACTGTTAGATTTTTCCGTTACGTATTATATAGTGACCTTTTTCCTTTTTTATACCTTTTGTTTCAAAGTCTATTTTGTCTAATATAAGTATCCCAGCTTTCTTTTTATGTCTTTTCATTTGGAATATATTTTCTTTTTTTTTAATGGAATAATTATTTATTTTCTTTTTTCTTTTCTTTATTGTTCAAGTACAGTTGTTTTCATTTTCACCCCACCATGCTCCCCCCCGCCACATCCATGCCCGTCTCCCACCCTTGAACTTACCCCCCTTTTGGTTTTGTCCATGTGTCCATTTATACATGTTCCTTGATGGCCATTCTCCTAATATCCCCACTATCCCTCTCCCCGCTCCTGTCTGGTTACGGTCAGTTTGTTCTTTATTTCAATGTCTCTGATTGTATTTTGCTTCCTTGTTGTTTTTTGTTGATTATATTCCACTTATAGGTGACATGTGTCCATTTATACATGTTCCTTGATGGCCATTCTCCTAATATCCCCACTATCCCTCTCCCCGCTCCTGTCTGGTTACGGTCAGTTTGTTCTTTATTTCAATGTCTCTGATTGTATTTTGCTTCCTTGTTGTTTTTTGTTGATTATATTCCACTTATAGGTGAGATCATATGGTATTTCTATTTTATGACCTAGCTTATTTCACTTAGCATAATGCTTTCCAGTTCCATCTATGTTGTTGTTAAGGGTAGGAGCTCCTTCTTTCTTTCTGCTGCGTACTATTCCATTGTGTAAATGTACCATAGTTTTTTGATTTACTTATTTACTGATGGGCACTTAAGTTGCTTCCAGCACTTGGCTTTTGTATATTCTGCTGCTATGAACATTGGCATGTATAGGTTCATTGGAACTGGTGTTTCAGGATCCTTAGTGTATAATCTCAGCAGTGATATTGCTGGGTCAAGAGGCAGTTCCGTTTTTAGTTTACTGAGGAAATTTCATACTGTTTTCCACAGTCACTTGACCAGTCTGCATCATATTTTCCATCCCTTCACTTTCAACTCATATAGAACTTTTGTTCTGAGGTGGGTCCCTTATAAACAGCATATATGTGGGTCTTTCTTCTCCTTTTTATACCAGTGCCTTTAACATCTCTTGTAGTGTCTCTTGGTGGAGATGTACTCTTTTAGCATTATTTTGTCTGGGAAGCTCACTATTTTACCTTCCAATTTAAATGAAAGCCATATTGGATAGAGTAGTCTTGGTTGAATGTCCTTATTTTTCATTACCTGGAATATTTCATGCCAAATCCTTCTGGCTTGTAGTGTTTCTGTTGATAAATCTGCTGATAGTCTAATATCAGCTCCCTTGTATGTTACTTGCTGTTTTCCCTTTCTGCCTTTAAGGGTCTCTGTTTGTCTTTAGATTTTGCCATTTTAATTATAATGTGTCTTGGAGTAGGCCTCTTTGGATTCCTCTTAAATTGGGCCTTCTGTGCTTCCTGAATTGTGTGACTTTTCCCTCACTAAGTTAAGGAAGTTTTCAGTCATTATTTTTCAAAAAGGTTTTCTATCCCTTCCTCCTTTTCTTCTCCTTCTCATATTCCTATAATGCGAATATTGTTACATTTCATGTTTTCCTGAAACTCCTTTAAACTATACTAATTTGTTTTAGTCTTATTTTGTTTTGTTTCTCTGCCTGGGTATTTCTTTCCACCTTGTCTTCCAGCTCACTGATTCAGTTCTCTGCTTCATCCAGCCTGCTTGTAATTCCTTCTAGTGTATTTTTCATTTCAGATACTGCATTCTCCATTTCTTCCTGGTTCTTGTTCATAGTTTCTATGTCCTTTTTCATGTTTCTGTAGTTCCCACTAAGTTCCTTGTAGTTCTCACTGAGTGCCTTGAGCATTCTTATAACCATTACTTTGAATTCTATGTCTGATAGACTGCTTGCCTTAATTTCATGTAGCTGTTTCTCTGGGGAGTCCTCCTTTCTTTTCAACTGGGGGTTCTTTATTTGTCTCCATATTTTGTGTGACTCTTTTTGTTTGTTTTTGCATCTCAAGTTTCTCTGCTTTGCCTCTCTGTCTTTGTGGGGAGGACTTCTGTGGTAGGAGTTCTGTGGGACTCAGTGGTGCAGGCTCTTTGATCTCCTGATCTGGATGCTGTAGAGTTGCCCTTTTTTCAGTTTATGTGGGTTTTCTTGTTATACTTGGGGTTTGATTATTGGTCGCTCATTTATTGGTGGGCTCTCCCCTCCAGCTGGCTGAATGGGAGTCACAACTCCTGCCATGTTTTATGTGCTGTTGTACAGGTGCTGGTTAACTAAGCAATATTACCAGAAAACCAGACCCACACCAGCAGAAATAACCCCCTACCACATCAGCAGTATCAACATAAATTGAGCAAATATTTTTTTAAGATTTTATTTATTTATTTATCTTTAGAGGGAGGGGAAGAGAGGGAGAAAGATAGAGAGCAACGTCAATGTGTTTTTGCCTCTTGCACACTCCATACTGGGGACCTGGCCCACAACCCAGGCATGTGCCCTGACAGGGAATCAAACCAGTGACCCTTTGTTCATAGGCTGGCACTCAGTCCACGGAGCCACACCAGCCAGGGCTGAGCAAAGATTAATAAAGGTGCATAGAGTTTAAGAATATTATAAGATAGGAAAAAAGGAATATGAGATGACTAAAGGATAGAAAATTGATTTTTGAGTTGGAAGAGGGAGGGGAAATAATAAGAGGAGGGAACAGAAACAAGGCAAAGAAAGGGAGGGAATAATATTTAAAATGTAAGTAGAACAGGGAAGTTTTGATTGCAAAATGGATTAAGAAAAGGAAGAGTATACTATGGGGCTTGAAATAAAATTAAAAAGGTAGTGAATCAAAGGAAACAAAATTGTAGAAAAATGACAGCAGGGTAAATAACAATGCAGCTAAGCAAAGATTAATAGGGATGGAAAGGGGGTAAGAATATTGTGCAAAAGATAAAAGAGAATATAAGATGTCTACAGTAAAGAAAAATGATTCTGAGAGTACAGGGAGAGGAAAATAATGAGTAAGAAATAGAATCCCAGCTAAGAAAGAGAAAGAAAAAATAAAATTCACAACTCAAATCAACAAGGGCAAGAGGAAGGCAAAATGAAGTAAGATGAGGGAGAGTAACCTATGAGATTTGCAGTACCAAAAAGTAGAGAACAAATAGGAATACCATTGAAGAAGAACAGGATTAACTGTAATATCCACACCAAACATGCCACAATTTATAAAGGTGGAATGGAAATAAGAATATTAAAAGAGGAAGATAAAGAATGTGAGCTGGCTAAAGGAAGCAGGAATGCTTTTGAGAAGATAGAGGAAGGAGAAATGTGAGCATGAGGAATAGGAACAAGGCATAGCATTGGATGAAATAAAATTTACAATGAAAATAAGGGCAGGAAGAAGGGAAAATGGAGAAAGACAAGGGAAGGGTGCAATGTGAGATTTGAAATAACAATACAATAACATAATATAAAATCTGAATAAAAAATAAAAGACAAAGAGTAGTGAATTAGTTGGAATACAATTGAAGTCAAAGAAGATTTATTTAAAGGCTATGTGAAAGGAAGAAAAAAGTGCAAATTCTGAAGAAGAGCAAGTTGAAATTCCCCTCAGCCATTTGGTGTTTGCCTTCTGACTTCACTTTCTGGATCTGCCTCTGGTTATTTTTATCAGGTCTAGGGGTGGGTCTTCTGACTTCTGGCAACACTGCTTGTATCACCCTCACCTGACTCTAGAGGGAACTATTGTTGCACTTGGGAGGGTGTGTCCCCTGGATCTCCCCTGGGAGGCACTGTTCAGTCTTCTGGGAAAATTGTGTTTGTGTTTCCCTTGCCCCTTCAACATCCAGTCTCTGTCTGTCCCAGCTTATTTCCAATAATGTATAATTTCTGATTAATTAGCTGTCCATTTCATGTGGGAGGAGCAATATGTATAAGCTGTCTCCTGCTTGGTGTTGACAGCAGCTCTATGTGTGAGCAGAGGCTGGTCCAGGCCCTGATTCCCCCTTGTTGCACTGCTTTCTAATCTCCCTGCTTTGTTGGTTTCAGTGAAATAGGGCCCTAGGAACCTGCCTATTTTGTCCCCCTGAGAGTTCAAAATGGGCCCTTTAGGCATTGCTCTTGCTGTCTGTCTCACAGAAATGCACCCTACAGGGTTCTTGAGTCTGACCTGCCTGTTTTGCAGATCCTCCCACTCCTGCAGGAGGTGGGGGCTGGGTGGGACCTTCTCTTCCCAGAGGTTTGATCTCCATTGCAGGGAAGGAGGCTCTGTCTGACTTTAAATAATCTCAGGTGCACCACTCCCACCTTTCCAGTTCCCAGCACCTTGCCCTCACAGCAGACAGAGGCCCACACTCTCCACTCTGCACAGCCTCCACTTCCCTACCAGCTGCGCCAGGCTGGGGCCAAGAAATCCCCTCACTGGTGCACCATTCTGATCAATCTGCCCAGCTGCACTGAGTGGGAGCAAACCACACTCTCAGTCCTTTCCCCTTGCTGGCAGGGTAGCTGTGCACAGGGTCCCTGCCCTGCATACCTCAGCACCCCTTTTAAAAAGTCTCTCTGGACACCCCTACTGCAGCACTGAGTCACTGTCCAGCTTTCTGTCTGTGCCACTTCTCCCAAAATTCAAGAGTTTCTCAAAGTCATGTCTGGCGGTGACCAGCCTCCTCCACCCTACTTACTCCCCGTGCAGGTAGCATCCCTCTCTCTTCTCTGGCACTCTCCTGGTTGGCGTTTGCTGCTGCAGCTGTGGGTGTATTGCTCACTGTGTGTGTATGTATAGCTTGGATCTCCCCAACGTTGTGAATCCAAGTCACTTCCAGCCTGGGTCTGAGATTCCCTGGGAGGGGAGGGAACCACGAAGCTGTGATCTCTGACCAGGCTCTCCACAGCTGCATGTGCCAAGCATGAGGTTTTTCTCCTTCCACCTATAAAATCTCCTTACCACCATCGTGAAGAATCTTCTATTATCCTTGGCTTCCAAACTGCATATCAACTAAGATTCCTTTGAATGTTCAGTTTATTTTTTGGAAGATCAGCCAAGTGTCTAAGTTGGGTACAAGAGCAAGTGGACTCAGCTCTACCTACTTGGTTACCATTTTCATTCTCTCAATAATTTTATAACTTCTTTTAAAATTTACATATTTTTATTTTAACATTTGCAATAAGCATAGAGTTGATACATCTGTTTGTCATAAGCTAAGAACTTGTTTATTTTCAATATGAAAATTAAGCTATTATCTGCATTTATTAGATTGCTCTCTACTGGTTTCTAATGGCACTTTTGTTTTACATCAAGATTCCATATATGCATGGCTCTGTTTCTGGTGATCTTTTCTATTTTATTGATCTTTTTTAGTCTATTTTGGTATCAATACCACAATGTTTTTACCCATTAGTGCTTTATAACAAATCTTAATATCTGTTAGTCTCATACCTATACCTTGTTCTTTAGTTACTCATGTCACTTCACTCTTCACTTGAATTTTAGATCACTTTGTCAAATCCTGTGAAAAATCTTGTTGGGATTTAATGAGAATTTTGTTGCCGTTACCAATGGATGAGAAGAATTGAGGATACTTAATTTTCTCATCTATGAACAAAAATCTTCTTCCAATGAGTAGCCAGTTAGAAGAATATACATATGATTTCTTTATGGATATTTGCATCAGTCTTATTTTATACATGAAACATTAAAAATTCATTAGAATTTATCAGGATATGGGATTTTCATTGACTTAATCTGCAAGAGGATGTACAATTTTAGTTTTCTAATTGACGTACTTTTTATCAGGTTATTTTTTATTTAGTTATTGTTTCTTTTCTATATTATTTATTTTCTTTTTCAGGAACTCCTACTGTGTTTGGGTGGAGAATTTCTCAAGTTATGGTAGGCTTTCTGAAGTTTATATTCTACCTTCTTTTTTTCTGTGGTTGCTAATTTGCTGTTCACTGCCTTAAAATGGCTTTCATTTTGACAATTGTAGCTTTCTCAAAGACACAGTGTTCATGAATATTCTTCTGATGGTACCAGTCTACAGGAAAGGGAGGGCTCATGTTAAAGGGAGGACCAGTTACCTGGGCCATTGTTATCTTCATATCTTGCCTCTTTGAATTAGTTTACTGAAAGCCCTCATGCTTTTTCAGTTGTGCTACCCTGTCTGGAAATAGAGGAATTAGAAGAATAAAGGATCACTTGATTTCTTGCAATGACTTCCCTTTTCCCTTTTCCTCAGTACCATATCTAAGCAAAATTTCTTTTTCTCTTCTGCTCGGTAGTCAGCATCCTTCTACAGTATTATTGAATAGTTTTCTAAATTTGTATATCCTGATGGTTATTTTGCTGGGAATTTATTGTGAAAGATAAAGTGAAAGGATAGGATCTAAAAGATCTGCTTTTTTCTTGACATTTTTGTTATTGTTTATTTTTATTCCAGTTTTTGACTTTGTCTCAATAATTTGTATTTATTTTTGTAGATTTTGAAGGGAGCAGAGAAGAAAGCAGTGTCATTACATACTCCATTATTTTCTTAGATGACCTATGTACTAAGGGTATCAACATATAGATAATCCACAAAAATTTAGAGTATAAACATTTTTTGCTATTTTGACTGCAGAGCTTATATATGTGGTAAATATCTTTTTATTTCAGAAATTGGTGTTAAATGGGATAACCTTTGGACACCAGCCAACCTTGAGGATAACCTCCTATTTGGCTATATGATGGGAATGCTTTTAGTTGATGCTTTCTTATATGGTCTTGTGACCTGGTATGTGGAAACTGTCTTTCCAGGACAGTATGGCGTGTCCCAGCCATGGTACTTTTTTCTTATGGTGAGTGCTAATGCTGCTCTTACTATGAAAGGTTATAGTTGTTATTTCATGACATTTAGAATCAAATCATAAGGTCAGGTGCAGAATCATTTTTATTTGTATACCAACCATACTAAAATGCCCATTTCATGTACATATGCAAATGCACATACCTATAGATAAGACACTGAAGCCTCATACATTAAAAATTATGAGTACCCAAAACCCTTCTTCAGTCAAATGGTACATAGTGGATTTGACTGGAGAATAAAAATACCTAAAAGTCTCTGCAAAACTTGTTCCCAACTAACTTATTCTGGTAGTTTCTTAGATCCTAGTGAGGAGAACGTTAAATATTTCCCATGTCTGTGTTCTCACCACCTGCTTCTTTTCAATTGCTAGACCAATGTACTTAGAGTAGGAAAACATCTGCATTTTCCCCACCATGCTATGCCCCCTGACCATTACTGGATTATGGTACAAAGAAGATGCTTTGACTAAATGTAATAAAATGCATTGGTCGTAACCTCATTTTTTAGTAATTCCATTGTGTTCCTACTTCTTGCACACTAGCATTTTAAAAGAGTTTTTGCTTCTTAACTCTGGAGATTCAAATCATACACAAATTTGCTGCAAAATATAACCCTTGAAAGTATGCTTTAACTTTCTCCATCGCACAAAGTAAACCAAGCCAAAATGTTTTCAAGTTCTTATCGTGCCTCATTTCTGTTTTTAACATTTAAATTGTAATTCAGTTGAAATTCATGTAACTTAAAATTGACCATTTTAAAGTGAGCAATTCAGCATCATTTAGTACATTTACAATGTACATGCACATATCTAGTTCCAAAATATTTTCATTACTCAAAAATAAAACCCTGTATCAATTAAGAAGTCACTTTTTTTTCTATTCTAAGCCTCTAGCAACCACTGATCAATCAGCTTTCTTATATGGATTTACCTGTTCAAAATATTTCATATAACAGAATCATATAATATGTGATCATTTGTGTTTGGCTTCTTTTACTGAGCATAATGTGGAGGTTTCTCCACATTATAGCATGTATGAGTACTTTATTCCTTTAGATGCTGAATAATATTCAATTTTTATTTTTTTATTGAAAATATTCTATTTTATGTATATAAAATATCCTTTATCTATTAATCTGCAGTTGACATATAGGACATCTTTTGGCTATTTGAATCATCCTGCTATGAATATTTCTGTACAAGTATTTGTTTGAATACCTGTTTCAGTTCTTTTGGGAATATACCTAGGTGTAGAATTGCTAGTTCATATGAAAATTCTTTTTTTTCTTAATTACTTTATTGTTCTTCAATTATAGTTGTCTGCATTTTCTCCCCTCCCCTTCCCCCCCCACCCCCCCACCCCATCCAAAGCTTCTTCCCTCCCTTGCTTCCACCCTCCCCCTTGGTTTTGTCCATGTGTCCTTTATAGTAATTCCTAAAAACCCTTCTCCCCACAATCCCCTTCCCCATCCTCTCTGGCTATGGTTAGATTGTTCTTAATTTCAATGTCTCTGGTTATATTTTGCTTGCTTTTTTGGTTTGTTGATTATGTTCCAGTTAAAGGTGAGATCATCATTTGGAAATTCTATGTTTCATATTTCAGGAACCACAAAACTATTTATCACAGTGGCTGCACCATTTTGCATTCCCACAAGCAATATATACCAGGGCTTCAATTTCTACACATCCTCACAAACACTTATTATTCTCCTTTTTTATTATAACCATTTTTGTGGGTCTGAAATGGTATCTTGTGGTTTTGATTTGCATTTCTCAAATGACAAATGATGCTGAGATCTTCTCATGTATTTGTTGGCTATATGTAAATACTCTTAAAAGAAATGTCTGTTCAGTCCTGTGCCCATTTTTATAATTGGGTTGTTTGTCTTACATTAGACCCAGGTATATGATTTGTAAATATTTTCTTCCATTCTGTGAGCTGTTTTTTCATTCTCTTGATAGTGTTCTTTCATGCACAAATCTTTAAACTTTTGTTAAATCTACTTAATCATTTTTTGGTTGCCTGGGAACTTGGTATTGCACCTAAAGATCAACTGTCAAATCCGAGGTCATAAAGATTTACTTGTATGTTTTCTTCTAATAGTTTGCTGGTTTTATATCTTACATCCTTGATATAAAACCTTGATCAATTTTGAGTTAATTTTTATATAGTATGAGGTAGGGATCCAACTTCATTCTTTGGCATGTGAATATCTGATTGTGCCAATACCACTCTTTGTAAAGACCATTATTTCCCTATTTAATAGTTTTAGCACCCTTCATGAATATCAGTTGGCCATAGATGTATGGGTTTATTTCTGACCTTTCAATTTTATTCCAGTGCCCTATATGTCTATCCTTAAGCCAGTAGCACATTGTTTTGATTACTGTAGTTTTACAATGATTTGAAAGGTGAAGTGTGAGTCCTCCAACTTTATTCTTCTTCTTCAAGATTGTTTTGACTATTAGAGGACCCTTGCAGCTGCATATAAACTTGAGGATCAGGTTTTTATTTCTGCAAATGTGGCCACTGGAATTTTTTTAACTATATTTTATTGATTATGCTATTACAGTTGTCCCATTTTTTTCCTCCTCTTTATCCTTCCTCTGCCCTGCACCCCCCTACCCTCCTGCATTTCCCACCCCGCACTTAGTTCATGTCCTATAAGTTCTTTGGCTTCTCTATTTCCTATAGTATTCTTAACCTACCCTCATCTATTTTATGCCTGTCGGTTATACTTCTTATTCCCTGTACCTTCCCCGCCGCCCATTCTTCCCCTCCCCCTCCCCATTGGTAACCCTCCCTGTGATCTCTATTTCTGTGATTCTGTTCCTGTTCTAGTTGTTTGCTTTATTTTTGTTTTTTAAGTTCAGTTGTTGATAGTTCTGAGTTTGTTGTCATTTTACTGTTCATATTTTTTATCTTCTTTTTCTTAGATAAGTCCCTTTACCATTTCATATAATAATAACTTGTTAATGATGAACTCCTTTAACATGACCTTATCTGGGAAGCACTTTATCTGCCCTTTCATTCTAGATGGTAGCTTTGCTGGGTAGAGTAATCTTGGGTGTAGGTCCTTGCTTTTCATGACTTGGAATACTTCTTTCCAGCCCCTTCTTGCCTGTAAGGTTTGTTTTGAGAAATCAGCTGATAGTCTTATGGGCACTCCTTTGTAGGTAGCTGTCTCCTTTCCTCTTGATGCTTTTAAGATTCTCTCTTTATCTTTAATCTTGGGTAACTTAATGATGATGTATCTTGGTGTGTTCTTCCTTGGGTCCAATTTCTTTGGGACTCTCTGGGCTTCCTGGGCTTCCAGGAGGTCTATTTCTTTCGCCAGATTGGGAAAGTTTTCTTTCATTATTAGTTCAGATAAATTTTCAGTTTTTGTTCTCCCTCTTCTTCTGCAGCCCTATGACTTGGATATTGGAGTTTTAAAGTTGTCCCAGAGGTTCCTAAGCCTCTCCTTGTTTTTCTGAATTCTTGTTTCTTCATTCTGTTCTGGTTGAATGTTTATTTCTTCCTTCTGGTCCAAACCATTGATTTGAGTCCCAGTCTCCTTCCTGTCACTGTTGATTCCCTGTACATTTTCCTTTATTTACTTTTCATAGCCTTCATTTTTTCCTCTATTTTTCAACCATACTCAACCATTTCTGTGAGCATCCTGATTACCAGTGTTTTGAACTCTGCATCAGATAAATTGTCTATCTCCTCATTGGCTACCTCTTTTTCTGGAGCTTTGATCTGTTCTTTCATTTGGGCCATATTTCTTTGTCTCGCTGTACCACTCTGGATGAAAGTTTCTTAAATTCCTTGGTTGTCGGAGTTCCATGCAGTTTGCTATTATAGCAGTTCTGGTTATTTATTGTTTTTAAACTGGTTGTTATCCTTCTTTTGGTTGTGCAAGGAAGCAAAGCATTTCCACCTGTGACTTCCTCTTACCTGGAACTCTCAACACTTGAATTTTTATAAATATTACACTGAGTATATTGGTTACTTTAAATATTATTGCCATATGAAAGGTAATATCTTTAAGTCTATGTACTTTATATATTTATGTCTTCTTTAAATTGTTTAAGCAAGGCTTTATAGTATTTAGTGTGTAAGTATTTATTTCCTTTTTAATATTTTTATTGTTGTTCAAGTACAGTTATCTCCATTTTCTCCCCATCATTCCCTCCCACCCCAGCCATCCCCACCTCCCACCCTCGACCTACCCTCCTTGGGCTTTGTCCATATGTTGGTTAACTTTATTCCCAACTATTTTACTCTTTTGGATGCTATTATAAATGAAATTATAAATCTTTTTGTATTTTTCAGTGCTGGTATATAAAAACAGTTGATTTTTGCATGTCACTCTTGTAGTTTGCATCTTTGTTGAGTTTATTAGCTCTGGTAGTATGTGTATGGGGGGATCCTTTGGGCTTTTCTATATGTAGAAATATATATATTATGTCATCTTCAAATATAGTTTTACTTATTCTTTTCCAATTTGGGTGCCTTTTATTTCTTTTTCTTGCCTTGTTGTTCTGGCTAAAACTCATAGTACAGTGCTGAATGGCAGGGATAAAAGCAGATATTCTTTTAAAGAAAAGCTTTCAGTCTTTCACCATTGAATATGATGTTAGCTGTGCATTTTTCATATATGCCATTTTTTATTTTGAGAAAGTTCTCTTTTATTTCTAGTTTTCTGTGTATTTTTATCATGAAACACTTTGTCAAAGGTTTATTTGCGTCAATTGCAATTATTATGTGGCCTATCCCTATTGTTTTATTAATGCGATATATTACATTGATTGGTTTTCATATATTGAACCACCACTGAATTCCTGGGATTATTCCCACTTGATCATGATATATAAACCTTTTGATATGCTATTGGATTCATATGCTAGCATTTGGTTGAAGATTTGCCATCTCTATTTGTAAGGGATATTGGTTTGTAGTTTCTTTCTTCATGATTTCTTTGTCCGGCTTTGGTGTCAGAGTAATGCTAAGCTCATAAAATGAGTTAGGAAATATTTCCTCTTCTTATACTTTTTGGAAGGCTTTGATAAGAATTCTTGTTGATCATGTTTAAATGTTTGGTAGAATTCAACAGCGAAGCCATCCAATCCAGCACTTTTCTTTGTAGGGAGGTTTTGATTCCTGATTCATTTCCTTTACTTGTTATAGTCTGTTCAGATAGAGTGCTTCACTTCTTAATGCTTACTTTTTGGATTTCTTCATAGCATTCATACTGGTATGGTCAGCCAAGAATTAGAAGAAAAAAGGAAGAAATGAAAGGCTGTGGAAGAACTCAAAACAAATATTATGAGGCTGAATCAACTAGCTTGGCGGCAGGTATCCAGATTGAACACTTATACAAGGTATTATTTCAAAGGGAAAGCTTTTTATCAGTGCCTGCCCAGAAATCCTGGGCAGACCAGTTTGGGAATAATGGACAGGACAGATGGCAGCGTCCTTGGATGAGCCAGCTAGTAGGATCCATGTGTGGGCCGGATACTTTAATCCACAGGCAGACAGTCCTGGTGCCAAACTCTGCAGGTGTTGGGCAGGATCCGTTGACAGGCCTGGTGCCACAGGTGAGACTGGGCACTTTACTTCTCTTTTAGTTAATGTTTGCCTGGTATATTTTCCCCATTTTTTTCCTATTAACCTATTTGTGTCTTTATAATTGAAGAGCATTTTTGTATAATTGCTGCTTTTTAATTAAGATGTTCATGCCATTCACATTTTTTTCTTTTTCTTTTGGTTATTATGGATGTTTACTTCCCCTTTATTACTAATTAGTCTCAAAATTAAAATAATTATAAACTACATTTAATTTTACTTTATTTTTATTGACACTATTACAGATATCCGCATCCCCCGCCCCCACTGTCACACCATTTTTCCTCTGCCCATCACCATACCGTTGCCTATGTATATGGGTAATACATATATATTCTTTGGCTAATCCCTCCAGTTCTTTCATCCACTCCCCCCTCTCCACTCCCCTCTGACAGCTGTCAGTCTTTTCTATGTATCTATGCTTCTGTTTTTATTTTGTCGGTCAGTTTATTTTATTCATTAGATTCCACAGATAAGTGAGATCATATGGTATTTGTCCTTCTCTGGCTGGCCTGTTTCGCTTTGCATAATAATCTCCTAGTCCATACATGCTGCCCCAAAAGGTAAGTTACTCTTTTTTACTTCCATGTAGTATTCCATTTGATAAATGTACCATATCTTTTTTATCCACTGATTTATTTACAGGCACTTGGGCTGTTTCCAGATCTCAGCTGTTGTAAATAATGCTACTATGAACATAGGGGTTGCATATATTTTTTCAGACTAGTATTTCAGGATTCTTAAGAATATATTCCCAGAAGTGAAATCTCTGGGTCAAAAGGCAGTTCTGTTTTTATTTTTTTGAAGAATATCCATTCTGTTTCCCACATTGGCTGTACCAGTCTGCATTCCCACCAGCAGTGCACAACGGATACCTTTTCTTCATGTGCTTGCCAGTACTTGTTGATTTGTTGATAGTAGCCATATGACAGGTATAGGGTGCTGTCTCATTGTGGTTTTAATTTGTATCTCTCTGATGATTAGTGATATTGTACATATTTTCATATGTCTATTAATCATCTCTATGTTCTCTTGGGAGAAGTGTCTGTTCAGGTCCTTTGTCCATTTATTAATTGGATTTTTGCCTTACTGTGTTGAGTTGTATAAGTTCTTTACATATTTTGAAAATTAACCCCTCACTGGATGTATCAATGATGAATATATTCACCACTGCAGTAGGTTCCCTTTTCATCTAGTTGATAGTTTCTTTTGCTGTGCAGAAGCTTTTAAGTTTGATGTAGTTTTATTTATTTTCCCCTTTACCTTTTTTGCCCTAGAAGACATATTGGCAAATACATTGCTATGAGAGATGTCTGAAAGTTTACTGCCTGTGTTGTCTTCTATGATTTTAATGATTTCATGACTTATATTTGTCCTTATCCATTTTGAGTTTATTCTTGTGTTTTGTGTAAGTTGGTGGTCTAGTTTCGTTTTTTTGCATGTGCCTGTCCAATTTTCCCAACAACTATTATCGAAGACTGTGTTTACCCCATTGTATACTCTTATATTTTTTGTCAAATATTAATTGACCGTATAGCTGTTGGTTAATTTCTGGGCTTACTGTTCTGTTCCATTGATCTATGTGCCTTTTCTTATGCCAGTACCAGGCTATTTTGATTACAATGGCCTTGTAATATAGTTTGATATCAGGTACTGTGATACCTCCAACTTTGTTCTTCTTTCTCAAGATTGCTGAGGCTATTTTGTGTCTCTTTGTTTTGTGTGAATTTTTGGAATATTTGTTCTAGTTCTGTGAAATATGCCATTGGTATCTTAATAGAAAGTGCATTGAATCTATAAATTGCTTTGGGTAGTACATTTTTTTCTCTTGAAATACAGAATTTTATTTAGAAACTGTTTAAAGTGGAAAAACCCTGTCAAGGAAGACCAGGTGGAAAATGGGTTCCCAGTAAAATGGAATTTTAGGGCAACAAAAGTTGAAAAGGTCACAGAAGAGAAATAGTACCGCTGTTATTTAAACGATGGCTAGTTACGTGCATTTTTGGCATTGTTAATCTCTGAATCTGGATTTTCTTCTGAATTTCACACAGCATATGCACTACACAACAATTTCTCATAAAACCCCTGCTTTCTACACATATTTTAGGACAAACTACCACCAGAAACAAATCAATACAAATACATCAGGAGCTGAACAATCTCAGTAGTAGGTGACACACATTTTGTAGAATTCAAAGGAACTGAATAGGCTGTGAGCAAACAAATGAGGGAGTGTTAAGGAATGAAATATTTTAAATATTAATAATTAATTCAGAAATGGTACTATGTTTTCTGCAAAATAAAATTAACATTTACTATACCCTAAGAATCCTGAATCATCAATGCAAAAGAACTTATTCACTCCTGTGTTCATAGCGGACTATTTACAGTAGCCATGTGCTGGAAACAGCCTAAGTGCACATCAGTAAATGAGTGGATCAAAAAACTGTGGAACATTTACACAATGGAATACTATACAGCAGAAAGAAAGAAGGAAGTCCTACCTTTTGTGGCATCATGGGTGGAACTGGAGAATATTATGCTAAGTTAAATAAGCCAGTCAGTGAAAGACAAATACTATGTGATCTCACCTCTAAGAGGAATCTAATGAACAATAAACTAACAAACAAAATAGAACCACAGGCATGGAAACATGGAACAGACTGACAGCAACCAGAGGGGAAAGAGAAGGGGGATAATGGTGGAAAGAAGGGGAAGGGACTAGATAAAGAACATGTATGAATGACCCATGGGCATGGACAACAGTGTGGGAATTGACTGTGGGAGTGGGGGATGGGATGGGTGGAGGAGGGCAAAAGGGGAAAAATTGGGACAACTATAATAGAGTAACAATAAAAAATGATTAAAAAAATGGCATGCTAATGAATTTTATTTCCAAAGAGATTAGCGCACTGGCAAAGGATTCTGTTAACAGTGGAGGGCTGTGGACAGCAGGTACCAAAAACACCCAGCCTTGCAATTCCCAAGGTAACATTCGTCTTCACACATCACTTCTTTTGTCAGAGGTCCAAAAAGGACTTGCAGCATAATCACCTGCCGGCTGAGTTTCCACTCTAAGCAACAAACTTTAAGGAGCCATAAAGGAGTCCTCAGTGGGCAAAGGAAGCAGACAAATATGTTAAATATAAACTTAAAAGACAGTAAAATAGGACACAACCCCCATTCAAATCCCAGAGATGTGGGCAAATTTCCAAAAGTAGTTTTTAAATTAAAAAACTGAACCCACCTCGTTTCCCAAAAAACATAATAAATAGAAATTTAGGGGTAATTGGAAAAATCAGAGAAATGTTTGATGCAAATCAAACTATTCAACTCAAACATCTAAGGATTGAAACACACCCTCTATTCATTCAGCAAACAATGCCTCTTAGCAGAGTTGCAATTGGTCAAAGACACCAAATAGTTTTTTTTAATTACTTTATTGTTCTTCAATTACAGTTGTCTGTATTTTCTCCCCTCCCCTCCTGCCTACCCCACCCAACCCCACCTCCCTTCCTTGCTTCCACTCTCCCTGTTGGTTTTGTCCATGTATACTTTGTAGTAGTTCCTGAAAACCCTTCTCTCCACAATCCCCTCTCCCTCCCCTCTGGCTGTTGTTAGATTATTCTTCATTTCAATGTCTCTGGTTACATTTTGCTTGCTTTTTTCTTTTGTTGATTATGTCCCAGTTAAAGGTGAGATTATATGGTATTTGTCCCTCACCACCTGGCTTATTTTGCTTAGCATAATGCTCTCCAGTTTCATCCATGCTGTTGCAAAGGGTTTAAGCTCCTTCTTTCTCTCTGCTGCATGGAATTCCATTGTGTAAATGTACCATAGTTTCTTGATCCACTCATTTGCTGATGGACACGTGGGTTGCTTCCAGCACTTGGCTATTATAAATTGTGCTGCTATGAACATTGGGGTGCATAGGTTCTTTTGGATTGGTGTTTCAGGGCTCTTAGGGTATAATCCCAACAGTGGAATTGCTGGGTCAAAAGGCAATTCCATTTTTAGTTTTCTGAGGAAGTTCCATATTGTTTTCCACAGTGGCTGCACCAGTCTGTATTCCCACCAATGGTGCAGTAGGTTTCCCTTTTCTCCTCATCCTATCCAGCACTTGTTCGTCGATTTGTTTATGATGGCCATTCTGACCAGTGTGAGGTGGTATCTCATTGTGGTTTTGATTTGCATCTCTCTGATGGCAAGTGATACAGATAATTTTTTCATATGTCTCTGGGCCCTCTGTATGTCCTCCTTGGAGAAGTGTCTGTTCAAGTCTTTCGCCCATTTTTTAATTGGGTTTTTTGTCTTCCTGGAGTGGAGTCTTATGAGTTCTTTATATATTTTGGAGATCAGACTCTTGTCAGAGGTATCATTGGCAAATATGTTTTACCATATGGTTGGTTCTCTTTTTATTTTAATACTGTTTTCTTTAGCCTTGCAGAAGCTTTTTATTTTGATGAGATCCTATTTGTTTATTCTTTCCTTTATGTCCCTTACTCTGGGGGATATATCAGTGAAGATGTTGCTGCGTTGAAGGTCTGAGGTTTTCCTACTGATATTTTCCTCTAGGACTTTTATGGTATCATGACTTATATTTAAGTTTTTTATCCACCTTGAATTTATTTTTGTGTATGGTGTAAGTTGGTACTCAAGTTTGATTTTTTTGCATGTAGCTGTCCAGATTTCCCAACACCATTTGTTGAAGAGGCTACTTTTACTCCATTTTATACTGCTGCTCCCTTTGTCGAAAATCAATTGGCCATAGAGATTTGGGTTTATTTCTGGGCTCTCTATTCTGTTCCATTGGTCTATCTGTCTGTTTTTATGCCAGTACCAGGCTGTTCTGATTACAGTGGCCTTGTAATACAGTTTGATATCAGTTATTGTGATCCCTCCTACTTTGCTCTTCTTTCTCAAAATTGCAGCAGATATTCGGGGTCGTTTATGGTTCCATATAAATTTTTGAAGTGTTTGTTCTATATCTGTGAAATATGCCATTGGTACTTTGATAGGGATTGCATTGAATCTATAAATTGCTTTGGGTAGTATGGACATTTTGATGATGTTGATTCTTCCAATCCATGAGCATAGTATATGTTTCCATTTGTTTGTGTCTTCCATGATTTCTTTCTTCAGTGTTGTGTAGTTTTCTGAGTACAAGTCTTTTACCTCCTTGGTGAGGTTTATTCCCAGATGTTTTATTTTTCTTGTTGCGATATCAAATGGGATTTTTTCCCTGATTTATGCTTCTGATGTTTCATTGTTGGTATACAAAAATGCCTTTGATTTCTGGATATTGACTTTGTATCCTGCTGTTTTGCTAAATTCATTTATTAGGTTGAGTAGTTTTTTGGTTGAGTCTATAGGATTTTCTATGTACACTCTCATGTCATCTGCAAACAATGACAATTTTGTTTCCTCCTTTTCAATTTGGATGCCTTTTATTTCCTCTTCTTGTCTGATTGCTGTAGCTAAAACTTCCAATACTATATTGAATAGAAGTGATGATAGTGGACAACCTTGTCTTGTTCCTGATCTTAGTGGGAAAGATTTTAGTTTTTGCTCACTGAGTATGATGTTGGGTGTAGGTCTCTCATATATAGCCTTTATTATGTTGAGGAATGCTCCTTCTATTCCCACTTTGCTGAGTGTTTTTATCATAAATGGGTGCTGTGCCATATTGAATGCTTTCTCTGCATCTATTGATATGATCATGTGATTTTTGTCTTTGCTCTTGTTTATGTGATGTATTACATTTATTGATTTGTGAATATTGTACTATCCTTGCATCCCTGGGATGAATCCCACTTGGTCATAGTGTATGATCTTTTTAATTTATTGCTGGATGCGGTTTGCCAATATTTGGTTGTAGATTTTAGCATCTGTGTTCATCAGCGATATTGGCCTGAAGTTTTCTTTCTTTGTTGTGTCTTTATCTGGTTCGGGGATTAGGATGATGCTGGCTTCATGAAAAGAGTTTGGGAATCTTCCATCATTTGGATTTTTTGGCATAGTCTGTGAAGGATAGGGATTAGCTCTTCCTTAAATGCTTTGTAGAATTCTCCTATGAAACCATCTGGTCCAGGGTTTTTGTGTGTCAGGAGTTTTTTGATTACTGATTCAGTTTTGTCTGCTGTTATTGGTCGGTTCAGGTGTTCTGGTTCTTCCTCACTGAGTTTTGGAAGATTATATTTTTCTAGAAATTTATCCATTTCATCTAGGTTTTCAAATTTTTTGGCATACAGTTCTTCGTAGTAGTTTCTTACAATCCTTTGTATTTCTGTGGTATCAGTTGTAATCACTTCTCTTTCATTTCTGATTGAGTTTATTTCGGTCCTCTCTCTTTTCTTCTTGATGAACCTGCTTAAAGGCTTGTCGATTTTGTTTACTTTTTTCAAAGAAACAGCTCCTGGATTTATTGATCCTTAGAATTGTGCTTTTAGGCTCTATGCCATTTAATTCTGCTCTGATCTTGGCTATTTTCTTCATTCTCCTTGCTCTGGGCTGTCATTGTTGTTGTTCCTCGAGTTCTTGTAGGCATAGGGTTAGGTCGTTTGTTTGAAATGTTTCTATCTTTTTAGGCAGGCCTGTATCTCTATGAACTTCCCTCTCAGGATTGCCTTCTCTGTGTCCCATAAATTTTGGGTTGTGAGTTCATTTTCATTTGTTTTGAGAAACTTTTTGATTTCCTCCCTAATCCTATTCTCAACCCATTTGTTGTTTAATAGCATGCTATCCAATCTCCATGATTTTGAGTATTTGGGGTTTTTTTCCTTGGGGTTGGTTTCTAATTTCAGTCCTTTGTGGTCAGAGAAGATACTTGATATGATTTCAGCTTTCTTGCATTTGTCGAGGCTTGTTTTGTATTTTATCATATAATCTATCTTTGAAAATGTTCCATGTGCATTTGAAAAAAATGTGCTTTTAGCTTCTTTGGGGTGAAAGGCTCTCTCTCCCTCTATATATATATATCAGTTAAGTCCATTCCATCTAGGGCATTGTTCAATGCCACAATATCTTTGTTGATATTTTGTTTGGAAGATCTGTCCATTTTTGACAGTGGGGTGTTAAAATCCCCTGCTATAATTGTGTTGCTGTCAATATCTTTCTTGAAGTCCTCCAAGATTTTCTTTATGTATTTGGGTGCTCCTATATTGAGTGCATATATATTTACAATATTTATGTCTTCTTGGTGGATTCTTCCCTTGAATATTATGAAATGTCCTTCTGGGTCTCTCTTTATGGCCCTTTTTTTTGAAGTCTATTTTGTCTGATATGAGTATTGCTACCCCAGTTCTTCTTTCTTGTCCATTTGCTTGGATAATTTGTTTCCAGCCCTTCACTTTCAGTCTGTGTAGGTCTTTTGTCCTGAGGAGGGTCTCTTGTAGGCAGCATATGTGTGGGTCGTGCTTTCTTATCCATTCAGCTATTTTGTGTCTTTTGATTGGAGCATTTAATCCATTTACGTTTAAGGTTATTATTGATAGGTACTTATTCATTGCCATTTTTTATACCTGTGTTCCTCTCTCTCTCTTTTCCTTCCTTTTCTTAAAGCAATCCCTTTAGCATCTCTTGGAGAGCTGGTTTGGTGGAGGTGTATTCTTTTTGACTTCTTTTGTCTGGGAAGCTCCTTATTTGGCCTTCTATCTTGATTGAGAGCCTTGCTGGGTACAGTAGCCTTGGTTGCAGGCCTCTGGTTCTCATTACTTGGAATATTTCTTGTCTTTCTCTTCTGGTTTGGAATGTTTCCATTGAGAAGTCAGCTGCTAACCTTATCAGGGCTCCCTTGTATGTTCCTTCCTGTTTCTCTCTTGCTGCCCTTAAGATTCTCTCTTTGTCTAGGAATTTTGCCATTTTAATTATGATGTGTCTTGAAGTGGACCTCTTTGGGTTCCTCTTGATTGGAATTCTGTGTTTCCTGGATTTGTGTGACTTTTTCTGTCATCAGGTTAGGGAAGTTTTCCATCATTATTTTTTCAACCACATTTTCTATCCCTTGCTCTTCTTCTCCTTCTGGTATCCCTATTATACAGATATTATTACGTTTCATGTTCTCCTGCATTTCCCTTAATCCCTCTTCAGTCTTTCTGAGCCTGTTTTCCTTTTCTTGCTCTTTCTGGGTGTTTTTTTCTACCTTGTCCTCCAGTTCGCTGATCTGATCCTCTGCTTCATCAAGCCTGCTTTTGATTCCTTTGACTGTATTCTTCAGTTTGGAAATTTTATTCGTAATTTCCTCTTGGCCCTTGTTGATAGTTTCTATTTCCTTTTTCATGTTGATATAGTTTGCAGTGAGTTCATTGTAGTTTCCCTGTAGTTTCTGGTAATTCTCTGTGAGCTCATCAAGCTTATTGAGCTTCCTGATAACCAGTGCTTTGAACTCAATATCTGATAGTTGACTTGCCTCTGTTTCGTTTATCATTCTTTCTGGGGCTTCATCTTTTCCTTTCATTTGGGGATTGTTTCTTTGTCTTCCCATTGTTTGTGGGACTCTCTTGTTAGCCTTTGTTTCTTAAATTGATCTGTTCTTACTCCCTATGCTTATGGTATGAACTTCTATGGTAGAATACCTGTGAGATTCAGTGGTGCAGTCTCCTTAATCTCCTGAGCTCGCTGGTCTCGGGCTGTCGTTTATGTTGGCTCTCTGTATGTCTTTGGGTTTTGATTGTTGTTCGGTCTTTCTTCATTGGGTCCTTTCCTCCAGCTGGTTTACTGAGGGTCACTCCATCCACCACACCTTGTATTCGTTTGTGCAGGTGTAGACAGGTTGTCTTGAAGCTGATTCTTCTGTGTGAACAAGGTTTTGAGGCTTCTCTCTCACTCTTGTTCAGTTGTTTGTTGGGTAGTTTCTCCACCAATTGGTGGGTAGTTTCTCCACCAATTGGTTGTATTTCCAGGTCAGTCTGGTTTGAGTTTAGTGTGGGTTCCACTCCCTCCTTCACCTTCTTCTGTTGTTATCTGTTGGTGGTTCCTTTGTTGGTGAGTTTCCTCTTCTAGCAGGTATCCTGGTGTTCACAGCTTCCACCTACTCTTTTTTGTGATCAGTTGGAGGGGGAAGACAAAATGGTTTAAGACAGCAGGAATGTATTCTATGACATTTAAAGTACCAACTCTTAGAGAAGAGATGGGAGTTCCTTTGGATATGTATAGCGTTAACCAGGATATTTCACCCGGCTAGTCATTTTAAGAAAGGGTGGGAAGTAGGTAAGACTCTTGTTGGCAGGGGGTGGTAGTGGGGGGGTTGGATGATTGTGAGGTGGAAAGCTGTGAGTTTGTGGGAGGTCATATAATGAGGTAAAGTGAGAGTAAAGGACAGAAAATAGGTGTAGTGTGTGAGAGAACAGAATTAACCACAACAGTAGTAAAGTTCAGGAAATAGTGGAGTGAGCTAAGACCTGCGAGTGTGGGGGTGCTGTATAATATTTACAATTGTATGGAATAGCAATTATTTACAGTGCTAATGAAGCAACAATCATATGACAGACTCTATGTGATATGGAAAACAAGATTATGAAGTATAGGACTTAGAGTGGTGTGTTAATGGAACACAAGGGAAGTGAAAGACTGTAAGTTAAAAATACACTATGAAAGAGAGAACAAGGGAAACCAGTCAAACAATGCAATTCAACCAGTCAAGCGAAGAAGACTAAACTAAAAGAAGAGAAATACAGAAATACTAGTAAAATGAAAGATGTAAGAATAATGAAAAAAATAATAATACAAATATACAATATCTTACAAGTCCTCTGGAGTAGCAAAGTGAAATTTGTCTCACTGTCTCAGCTGTTGGGGTAATCCTGTTTGGGTCCAACTCTCATCTTTTCACAGTTTCTGGTTTTACTGTCTCACTTGTGGGAATTATTAAAATTTAGAACAACAACCAAAAAAAAAAACCACCTAACAACAACAAAAAAAACTTCCTGCTGGCTTCAAACTGGCTAAGCCAGTTGTGCTGGACTTCCTGTCTGCAGCAGGCTGAGAGGGGAATTGCTTTCTCTTCTCTCCCCTCCAGAGGGGCACTGGACCTGCCTCTGGTCCAGCCCCCCAGCGCTCCTCCATGCCCAGCCTAGGCCTATAGTCCACCAGCTGAGTTGTCCTTGTGGTGTACTGATTAGGGGCAGTTCACACTCCCCCTTCTCAGTCTTTGTTGTCCTAGATCCTAGGGGCTCTCAGTGTCCCTTCAGGCTAGTTCAGCTCCCCCAGTGTGTTAAGTCTTTCTGGGGATTGCTGACTCCCTGATTGCTGGGCAGGGGTTCCAACCGTGGTTGCCTGGCTGCCAATGTGGATGCTGGTGCGGGCCTCCTCTGCTGTTTCCTTGGGGGCACAGGAGTCAGGCATGCTCAGACCTGGGCCTGTGTTGTGGCAGGACAATCGGCCATAGGCCCCTCAGTGGGTGTGCACCATCCCAGGCTGCGGGTTTGTGCCTAGGGTCTTCCTCGGTGAGTACTCTCCCTGGACCTACGATTGTGAGCACGGGACCCTCCTAGCCACCACGGGGGTGCCCCAAGGCTGGGTGGGAAAAGGGCCTGATCAACTGCTGCAGCAGAATTCCTCAAACAGCTAGCTGCCTTGTGTCTCTTTCTTCACTTTTTTTTTTTTTTTAATTTCTCCTGTTTGAGCCTGCCACTCCATGCAAGGGCCTGGCCTCTCACTCAGCCCAGTTTTCCAACCAGACCAGGGACTATCCGGGTCAGGGCCCAGCCCGGCCCAACTCTCAACTCTCCCCAGCCAGCGCACACGAACTCTGTGGGTGCTCACAGCCCCTGTGAGTTTGCCACTTCATCCTTTTCCCCTCCCTGCGGCTTCAAGCAACCAGGTCTCTCCGGTGCTGTCCCAACCTTGTTTGGCAGGGGAGGGAGCCATTGACCTGACTCTCTCCCAAAAACCCTCAGGCAGACCCAGCTGGCAGTGGGCCTGGGGCTGCTGCTGCCCTAGTCCCCGCACTGGACCCAGGGACCTTTTTTGTCCTGAAGGTCTCTCCTAACCTGCTTATTTTTCTATGACCTGTACAATTTTGGTCTTCAATCTTCGTATATGCTGGGGTACTGTTAGCTGTTCACTCTGTTTCTCAGAAGATCAGCTAGGTGTTTCACCCATGCACAGAGGGGAGTGGACTCCGCTCCTACCTATCTTGCTGCCATCTTCCGTCTCCTCTCTAATTTTCTCACCAAATGGTTTTACAGAGCAACTTTTTAAACTTCCCTTCTGGGCCAACGTTATGAAGATTCAGGCAGCCCTGCAAGACCTGTGAACAGCAGGTTCCAAAGTTCCAAGGCTTAGTCAGCCCTTCCCAGATACAAGGACATCATACAAACTCTGTCAGGTTACATTTCATATTTTGAATGATGGAAGCATATTTTAAATACTCTAAAGGCATTTATTTATTAAAACATTCTCTGCCAAGATTTCACATTAGCTTAAAATTCAAATCAGTCTTTACCTCAGCATATCACATAAAAACACCTTCTCTAGCACTTAGTGTTATCAGCATCCATATGGTGAATCCATGGTCAGCCTCTTTGTTCCCTAGATGAACCCAGTAGATGTCAGTACTGCTCTGCTACAAGGTAAAAGCTCCTAACTCAAACTTACTGGAAAAGTAGTGAAAGTTCCTCAAAGTGCACTTTAAGAAGAGGTACTTTTTAATTATGAAAAGAAATCAGTGAGTCCTCTTGAAAATAATAAAAGGGAGTATTTTACAGTTAAGCACATGATTCAAAGTGAAGAATTTAGATGTTGCTCTGCTGGTCCAAGCTGTTAATAATACTCTTCTTGTTCCTCCTGTGGGCCCCCTTCATCAGGTAACACAAAGCCTTCAACTGTGGCACAGAGAATGTCCACAATCCTCTGAAATACAGGGTTGTTTCCCCCTCATTCTCCTGACAAATCAACTCAATGTACCTTAGCTTTCCAAAGTAGAAATCTCTTTCTTTCTCCAAGTCTTTGACAGTAATTTTCAATGCGTTGACCTGCTGCATCAGTTCAGTTGCTTCACCATCCCCATTGCTCTCACCAGGATTCTTTCGCACCACACCTGGGCCAGCTTTAGTGGTTGCAGTACTTCTGTGTGTCACAGTGGGCCTCTGTAGAGCTGTACTTCTAGAGCTGAGGAGTTTCTTTGGTTTGTTCAGAGCTGGAGCAACAAAGGAGGGAGCCACTACAGTTCCTTGACCTTGTCTGGCAGATACAGGGTCACAGTCCTTTACATCATAGTCTGCATCAAAAAACTTCTTGAACCACTGAACAAATTCAAAATTGTCCTGAAACTTTCCTTTTATTAATTTGTCCACAGAAATTATTTTGTCAACACCCACTCTCTAAAAACCGGATTGTAGTATTTTGAAGTTCTGGATGTATTCATGTTCTAGCTTAGCATGGAAATTCACTTCAAGGCAATGGAGCCAGGGAACAGCATGTCCAAGCTAACAATAGGCAACCCCAGAGCACAGCTGTTCAATCTTTGTCAGATTCAACTGCAGTGACTCATTAAACCAGGCCAGCATGTCATGTCAACTTAGGTTATTGCTGCTGACTGATGTTAATGTACATTCTATGCCATCTTCAGCTCTCGGTGGAACCCCATCCACTGCCTGTGTCAGGCTCTGGTTCCATTTTCATCTTGTTCAAACAGGCTGACCCTCAGTATGGACATTTTAATGATATTAATTCTCTTAGTCCACAAACATGGTATATGCTTTCACTTATTTGTATCTTCCTCAATTAGTTTTTTCAATGTCCTATAGTTTTCTGAGTATAGATCTATTACCTCCTTGGTTCAATTTATTTCTAGGCACCTTTCTTTGTTGTTGAAATAGTAAATGGTATTGTTTTCTTAGTTTTCCTTTCTGTGAGTCCATTAGTGGTATATAAAAATGTCATCAATTTCTGAATATTAATTTTTAATGCTGCTACTTTGCCAAATTCATTTAAGTCTAGTAGCTTTTTGGTGAAGTATTTAGGATTTTCTATGAACAATATGTCATCTGTGAATAAGACGGTTTTACTTCCTTTTTTTCAATTTCCATGCCTTTTCTTTCTTCTTGTCTGATTGCTGTAGCTAGGACTCCAGTTCTATTTACATAAGAGTGATGAAAGCAGACATCCCTGCCTTGCCCACTGCATATGATGTTGGCTGTAGGTTTTTCATGTATGGCCTTTATTATGTTGATATGTCATCTTTCTATTCACACTTTGCTGAGAGTTTTTATCACAAATGGGTGCTGAATTTTATCACACGTTTTTCTGTGTCTATTCATTTGATCATGTGGTGTATATACTTTATTTTGTGTGTGTGGGTGGTGTATAACACTTACTGATTTGTGAATATTGTACCAACCTTGTATCTCCAAGACAAATCCCACTTGATCATGGTGTATAATTTTTTTGATGCATTGCTGTATTCTGTTTGCCAATATTTTGTTGAGGATTTCATCATCCATGTTCACCAGGGATATTGGCCTATAATTATCTTTCCTTGTAGTGTTCTTTGTATTGTTTATGGTATTACAGTTGTTCTCACTTTCTCTCCCTTTCCCACCTCCATCCAGCTGTAGTAAATGGGATTTTTTTCTTAATTTCTGTTTCTGATATTTCATTGTTGGTGTACAAAAATGCCTTCAATTTCTGAATATTAACTTTGTATCCCACTGTTTTGTCACAGTGACTTATTTGGTTGAGTAGTTTTTTTGGTGGAGTCTGTAGGATTTTCTACGTACACTATCATGTCATCTGCAAACATTGACACTTCTACTTCCTCATTTCCAATTCAAATGCCTTTTATTTCTCTCTCTTGTCTGATCACTGTGGCTGGAACTTAAATACTATGTTGAATGGAAGTGGTGAAAGTGTACACTCTTGTCTTGTTCCTGATCTTAGTTGGAAAGCTTTTACAGTTTTTCCCATTGAGTATGATATTGGCTGTAGGTTTCTTGTATATGGCCTTTATTATGTTGAGGTATGCTCCCTCTACTCCCACTTTGCTGAGTGTTTTTATAATAAATGGGTGCTGTACCTTATCAAATGCTTTTTCTGCATCTGTTGATATGATAATGTGATTTTTTTCTTTCCTTTTGTTTATATGATATATTAACATGTATTGATTTGTGAATACCATTCTTGCATCGCTGGGATGAATCCCACTTGATCATGGTATGTGATCTGTTTAAGTATTGCTGGATGCAGTTTGCTAATATTTTGTTGAAGATTTTGGCATCTATGACCATCAGCGATATTAGCCAGTAGTTTTCTCTCTTTGTTATGTCTTTATCTGGTTTTCGGATTAGGATGATGCTGGCCTCATAAAAAGAGTTTGGGAGTCTTCCCTCTTCTTGGATTTTTTGGAATAGTCTGAGAAGGATGGGGGTTAGGTCTTCCTTAAATGTTTTGCCCCGTGAAATTGTCCCAGTGAAATCATCTGGTCCAGGGCTTTTTTGTGCCAAGAGTTTTCTGATTACTAATCAATTTCATCAGCTGTTATTGGTCTGTTCAGACTTTCTGCTTCTTGATTCAGTTTTGGAAGATTATGTTTCTAGAAATTTGTCTATATTGCCCAGGTTTTTCAATTTTCTGGCATATAGTTGTTCACAGTAATTTCTTACAATCCTATGTATCTGTGTGGTATCAGCTGTTGTTTCTCCTCTTTTGTTTCTGATTTTATTTATTTGGGTCCTCTCTCTATTTTTCTTGATTACTATGGTTAGAGTCTTGTCAATTTTGTTTATCTTTTCAGAGAACCAGCTTCTGGATGTATTGACCTTTAGAGTTGTGCTTTCAGTCTCTATGCCATTTAATTCTGCTCTGATCTTGGTTATTCCATTCCTTCTGCTCGCTCTGGGATTTGTTTATTGTTGTTCCTCCAGTTATTGTAGATGTAGGGTTAGGTTGTTAATTTGAAAAGTCTCTATCATTTTTAGGTAGGCCTGTATCACTATGAACTTCCCTGTCAGGACTGCCTTCACTGTGTCCCATAGGCTTTGGACTGTGTGAGTTCATTTTCATTTGTTTACAGAAACTTTTTGATTTCTTCCTTGATCTCATTTTTAACCCATTCATTGTTTAATAACATGCTATCCATGAATTTGAATGTTTTTGAGTCATTCCCTTTAGGTTGGTTTCTAGTTTCAGGCCCTTGTGGTCTGAGAAAATGTTGGATATGATTTCAGTTTTCTTGAATTCTTTGAGGCTTGTTTTTTGCCCTATAGTGCTGTCTATCTTTGACAGTGTTCCATGTGCATTTGAAAAGAATGTGTATTTTGTTTCTTTGGGATGAAAGGTTCTATATATATATATCAGTTAAGTCCATTTCATTGAAGGTGTTTTTCAATGCTGCAGTATCCTTGTTGGAAGATCTATCCATTGTTGACAGTGTGGTGTTAAAATCCCTTAGTATAAGTGTGTTGCTCTCTATATCTTTCTTGAATGTCTCCAAGATTTTCCTTATGTATTTGGGTACTCCTGTGTTGGGTGCATATCTATTTACAATGTTTAGTCTTTTTGTTGGATTCTTCTCTTGAGAATTATGAAGTGTCCTTCTGGGTCTCTTTTGATGGCCTTTGTTTTGAAGTCTGTTTTGTCTGATATAAGTATTGCTACACCAGGTTTTTTTTCCTGTCCATTCGCTTGGAATATTTTTGGGCAGCCCTTCACTTTCAGTCTGTGCAGGTCTTTTTTTCTGAGGTCGGTCTCTTGTAGGGAGCATATGTGCGGGTCATGTTTTCTTATCCATTCAGCTACCCTATATCTTTTGAATGGAGCATTTAATCCATTTACAATTAAGGTTATTATTGACAAATACTTACTCATTTTTCTACCTTTGTATCTGTCTTCTCCATTTCTTTTCCTTCATCTTCTTGAAGCAGTTTCTTTAGCTTGTGTTGTAATGCTGGTTTGGTGGCAGTGTATTCTTTTAGCCTTGTTTTATCTGGGAAACTCCTTGTTGTGCCTTCCTTTAATTGAGAGCCTTGCTGGGTAGAGTAGTCTTGGTTGCAGGCCTTTGATTTTCATTACTTGGAATATTTCTTGCCATTCCCTTCTGACTTGTAGTGTTTCTGTTGAGAAGTCAGCTGCTGGTCTTATCATAGCTCACTTGTATGTTACCTCTTGTTTCTCCCTTGTTGCCTTTAGGATTCTCTGTTTGTTTTTAAAATTTGACCCTTCAGTTTTGATGTGTCTTGGAGTAGTCCTCTTTGCATTAATCTTGATTAGAACCCGCTATGCTTCCCGAACTTGCATGGCTTTTCCCCTCAACTTTCTGTCATTATTTTTCCTCACAGGGTTTCTATCCCTTGCTTTTTTTCTTCTCCTTGTGGTACTCCTATGATTTGAATGTTGTTGTGTTTCATGTTGTCCTGCAGTTCCCGTAAGCTATCTTCATTTTTTGTTGTTGTTTTTTGTGTAGCTGCTCTACATGGGTGTTTCTTTCTGTTTTGTCCTCCAGCTCACTAATTCAATCCTGTGCTTCATCCAGCCTACTTGTAATTCCCTCTAGTATATTTTTTTATTTCAGAAATTGTATTCTTCATTTCTTCCTGGTTCTTGTTTATAGTTTCTATTTCCTTTTTCATGCTGTTGTAGTTCCCACTCAGTTCCTTGTAGTTGTCACTGAGTGCCTTGAGTATTCATATAACCATTATTTTGAATGCTATGTCTGATAGTTTGCTGCCTCCATTTCATTTAGCTGTTTTACTGGGGAATCTTCCATTCCTTCTGATTGGGTTTTCTTTCTTTGTCTTCCCATTTTGGGCAGCTCTTTCTTTTTGTTTCTGTGAAGCCAGGTGCTCTGCTTTGCCAGCTGTCTTCGAGGGGTGAATTTCTGTGGTAAGGGTTCTGTGGGACTGAGTGGTGTCGTCTCTTTGATCTCCTTGTCTGGATGCTCTAGGATTGCCCTTTCTTCCGTTTGTGTGAGCTACCTTGTTGTACTTGGGATTTACCTGTTGGTGACTTCTTTGCTGGTGGGTTCTTTTCCAGCAGACTTACTGGTATTTGCAACTCCCACCTTGTCCTGTACAGATTTTGGTTAACAAAACAGTATTACCAGACAACCAAACCTATACCAGCAAAAGTAACCCCCTACCACATCAGCAATCTCAACAGCAATTGAGCTAAGATTAATAAAGGTGAAGAGAGATTGTGGATTTTATAAGATATGATAAAGGGAATGTGAGATGACTAAAGAGGATGAAATGTTATTGCATAGTAAGAGGGAGGATAATTGATAAGACTTGGGATAGAACTGAGGCAAAGAAAGGGGGAGAACAAAATTTAAAACATAAGTAAAACACAAAAGGGCAATGGAAACAATGGGGTAAGGAAGGGAAGAGTATACTATGAGGTTTGAAGTAAAATTGAAAAGGTACTGGACCAAGAGGGGCAAAATTGCAGAATACCCACAGCAGGGTCAATAGCAATGACCACTGAATGAAGTTTAATAAAGGTGGAACAGGAATAAGAATATTGTAGAAAAGTAAATATGAGATGTCTACAGTAAAGAAAAGTGATTTTGAGAGGATGGGGAAAGCAAACTAATAAGTGTAAGGAGTAAAGCCCAGGTTGAGAGAGGGGAACAAAAAGAGAGAGAGAGAGAGAGAGAGAAAGCAATGAAATAAAATTCCTCCCTCAACTGATCAAAGGCATTGGGATGGCAAAATGGAGTAAGACAGGGCAAGAGTGTTCTATAGAATTTAAAGTACAAACAAATAATAAACAAATGGGAGTCTCTTTGGAGAAGAACAGCAATAACCATGGTAGTTTACCCAACTAGCCACTGTTTATAAAAGGTGGAAAAGGAATAAGACTCTTATAGAGGGGAAAAATAATATGAGTTGACTTAAGAAAGAAAAGTGCTTAAGCGAAGTTAGATGAAGGAGAAATACAGTAAGGGATAGAAACTTGCTATATTGTGAGAGAAAATAAAGTTTACAACAGTAATAAAACTCAGGAAGATGGTGAAGTGGATTAAGACCAGGGAAGGGTGCTGTGTGGGATTTGGAGTAACAATAGTATAATAAGAAATATATAATGTGATTGAAAAGAATAAAAAGTAAAAGACCAAGAATAGTGTGTTATTTGGAGTACAAATGAAGTGAAAGAAGAAAAATGAAAATGCTGTATGAAAGGGAGAATAAAAATACAAAACAAGCAATAAAAACAAACACAAAAAAACTGAATAAATGGAAAGACAAAAATGAAATTAAAAAAAATTCAAGTTCTGATGAAGAGCAAAGTGAAATTTGTCTGAGGTGGCGGTGTTTGCCTTCTGACTTCTTTCTGGATCTGTCTCTGGTTTTCTCTCAGCTCCTGGTCTTACTGTCTTACTCTTGGAAAAAAAAACCTGTCCAGCTGGTTTTGCAGATCTTTCTGGGCTCCCTGTTTTTCCCTTCCTATGGTTCTGCAATGATGGGAGCTCAGTCTGGGCTACAATAATCACAGGTTCCCAGTTTCTAGCCCAGGCCCTCAGAGCACTGTGCAGCCCACACTCTCCACTCCGCACATTTGTATCTAGCCAGCATCAGTAAGCCACCTTGCTTTGCACCCCTCTGATCAGTCTGTGAGGTGCACTGAGTGGGAGCAAATTGCACCCACCATCCACCTTCTTTGTTGGCCTGGCCACTTCATGTGCAAAGTCCCTACACAGTGCACCTCAGTTCCCCTTTTGAAAAGTCTTCTGGGTGCTATTGCCGCTTTGAGCCATCACCCAGCTTTCCACACAGTCCACCCTTCTGTCAAGTCCAGAGACTACCTAGGTTATGACCAGTCACATCCCACCTCCTCTCCCAACTGCAGGTGTCACCAGGATCCCCCAAATTCTCTGGCAATGTCCTGGCTGGTGACCCCCACCCCAGCCTAGGTACGCTGCCATCTGTGTGTTGCTTGGTGCCTTTTTTTCCCTAGCTACTTTATGCATCCAGGTTTCTCCTGGCATAGGTCTGGAGTTTCCCTGTCCTTGGAGGGGAGGGAGCCACTAGTCTGCTGTCACTGGCCCAGCTCTCCTCCAGTGTACCTGCAGCAACCACAGTCCTCAGCGCCAGGCCTGAGGACCTTCCCATGGGCCTATAAAACCTCCTTACTTACCATTTTGAAGTGTCCTGTGCACACTTTGGCTTCTGAACTTCCTATCAGCTGAGATTCTTTTGACTGTTCACTTTGTCCTTTGGAAGATCAGCTAAATGTCCCAGTTTGGTGCATGAGCAAATGGGCTCAGCTCCCACCTACATTGCTGCCATCTTCTCCCCTCCCTCCCACCAAAAATTTTCATTTTTGCTGCCTTTTTACCTTTGTTATTCATGGTATTTGATGGATTTCTTCTCTGTCTAGGCATCTGTGCGTGAGTGGTACTTCTCTAGTAGAGTGATAAGAAGTCTATGTGTTTCCATAGGTGGCACTGAAGTATAAGTTTTTTAATTCTCGTGCTGCTCTCACTTTTCTGATCTCTGCAGAGTAGTGGAAGATGTCCTACAAAGATGTCCCTACAAAGTGACAGAGGAGTGGTAGAGGAGCATGCATCTCCTCTGCCATCAGGCCACCTTGTCTCCAAGCACCAACCTGCAGGAAAATGTGGTAGGCAATGGGGTTTCAGATCTGTGAAATCCCAACATTGTCTTTTTCAGCCAGGTGCTGCTGACAGTGTACTGCTTTGGGTAGGGATAGGGTGAGCTTAAAAGCTAGCTGGTGCCTTTGTGGCTTTTTCCTTGCTATATTGGTGGCTGGCAGACCTAAGCAGCCTCCTCTTTGTATCTCCACTTGTCCCTGGGATTAGCCACAGAGCATGTCTGTCACTCAAGGAAATATTTGTGTTATTCCAGTTTTCAGATTTGCAGATAATGTGCTCTCCAACCCCACACTCACTGCTACAGTTTCTTCTGGGGCCTGCTGCTAGCTCAGGGAGTGTGAAGGGAGGCAGCCTGGCTCTATGGCTTTCTTTTTCTACCTGGTGATGGCAATTGCCAGATAATCATGACTATACCTCTGTGCTTTGTTTGTGCCCAGGTCTCTGGGTTCAGCTGACCACTCCCACAGGAATGTTCACTGTTTCTCTGTGCTCCTAGCTGAAGGGAATGTCAGCAGCAACCTGATCCCTCTCCAGAGACCCACAGTGAGCCCTAGCTATGTCAGTGGTAGTCTCAGCTCTTTACTTTTTCTTATGTTTTGATTTGCTCCACTCTGTCACCTTCAGATGTTTAAATGCACAGGTCTCTTGATGTGTTGATATATTGAGCCGGGATTCTTTTGTTGAATTATAGCTGTTTAAATAGTTGTAATTTCATGGGGAGAGACCAAGGGGACCTTTTGTGCTGCCATTTTTTTGACATCCCTCTATTGTTTTTTAAATATTGCTTATTATAATAACTTTTTCAACAAATGGCATACATTCATAATTTAATGTGCTTGCCCATTTTAACATATGTTTCAGTTCTAGGTTGATTTCAGTTGATTTATTTTGCCATTATGGGTCATATTTTCCTGCTTCTTTACATTGTAGGGTCTTGGGTATTTCTGTATTCCATGAAATACTCTTGAAATTTGTTTTTGGAAGAATTGAGTTACTTCAAAATGGTTTGATTCTTTCTTGCCTTTTTTGCTTAGTCCACAGTTATTTATTCCCCACTAATGAGGCAATATCTTTCTCTGTAACCTCCTCACTGCCCTGTGAGTCTTAAATTGTTCTGCTTTGGCTGGTGGAAATAGGCAGCATTCTTGGCCCTGGGTGAGTGCCAAGGCCTCTTCTTTCTAATCTTTAAATGGCTCTTTCTCCAGCCTCTGGTAGTTTCCTAACAGGTATATGTTGATTATTTCTTATTTGAATACTCCAGTAGGGATCCACTTCAGATCTCCAAGTTTGTTTTAGCATGCATCTGTCTCTCTTTAGTATTCTCTTTCTGCACCTTACTAGACTCTCAGATTTCTGTCTTCAACTCAGGTAGACTAATGGAAACTGACTGAGTTACTCAGTTCTGGGTCACAGCTTTGAAATTATTTAGGTAAGCCAGGGCAATCATGGGGTCTACATTATTTGTTTTTCAGTTCTCAGGAATCATTAATCTTTGTTGCCTGATGTCTGTTATAAATAAATATTTGTTTCACATGTAATGCCATCACCCTTTGCACTTTTCAGGCCCTTTGTTTTATTATTTTCACCATAATTCATAATTATTTTTATGTACCTTTACTCTTTTTCCCTATCTCCCTTTACCAAAGCTTCATTAAAACATGGGCTATGTATCACTTATTTCTAGATGTAACTCTAATACATAGCATAATGCCTGGTACACAATGGGCATTCAGTAAATAGTTTTTGAGTGAAGAATGATCACTTATGGTCTAAATTAATTCATTGGAGTTGGTGATTTATTATATACAGTAGTTAATAGCAGTGAAGTGTAGGATTATATTCAGGTTTCTGGTTTGTACATCTAGGTGAATTTGGAGGCCATTCACTGACGTAAGGAATACAGTTGAGTACTATATATTTAGGGCTTGATAATGAGCAGAGTTTTAAACATACTAAATTTGAGGTAGCATAAATATTTAAACTTATTTTCCTGGAAGGCATTTGGAGATGTAGAGCTACAACTTTGGAGAGAGATTATGATTGAAAAAGAATATAGTATTATCACTATCAATAAGGTAATTGAATTCATAAGAGAAAATTAGATTCCCTAGAGCAGTTGATTTCCAGGAAGATGATTATTTCCCCCAGAAAGTTGTCATAACCAAGGGAAAGAGTACTACTGGCATCTACAAGGAAGCTCCTAAATATCCTACAAATTATAGGATAGCCCTCCCAAAACAAAAAATACTTTAATCTAAAATGTCAATAGTGTTACTACTGGGAAGTCCAGAGTTTGTAGACACACTCTCCTGGATGGTCTGTTGTTAATTTGGCAACACAAACACCTTTTTCTAAGGTTCCTCCTACATCTCAAGAAAGAACCTATGAACTGCATTCCCCAAAATTTCGTTCTCTGTTTGCTTTGTAGTTAGGATTTGCCAATGACAGGCACCTACAGGCAGATTTTAGATTCACTGAGGTAAGTTCTTGGGAACCACAGGATTTCTAATTTCAGACCAAAGTATTAGGAGTTTCCAAAATACCCTTTAGTAGGGTTTTCAAACATTTTTTCTGTAAAGCACTGGATAACTACTTTAAAGTTCATATAAACAATGTGTGGTGTATATTCTTTTTTTAGTTTATTCTATTTTATTATTTGTTGTTCCAGTACAGTTGTCTCCATTTCCCCCCCGCTACTCCCACCCCAACCCCAGCCATCCCCACTTCTCACCCTTGATCCTACCTCCTTTGGTTTTGTCCATGTGTCCTTCATACATGTTCCTGAAAACCCTTCCCCTTTTCCCCCCATTATCCCCTCTGGTTAATGTCAGTCTGCTCTTAATTTCAATGTCTCTGGTTATATTTTGCTTGCTTGTTTGTTTTGTTGATTAGGTTACATTTATAGGTGAGATCATATTCTTTTTTACTTTTTACAAGTCTTAAAAAATATAAAAACCATTGTTAGCTCATTGGCTGTACAAAATCAGATGATGGGCCATATATTAGTTTGCCAACTCCTGCTTAAAATCTTAAGAATTTATGGGCATGCTTTTGCGAATCATCAAACTTCTGGCTGAAATAATGTCATCAAGTTTTCTGATTATTTGTGGCAGCATCTGTGAGCTTCCCAGCTCTTGCTTCAATTGAGTAAGCCCATAAATAATATATTACAACTCTTCATATATAGAATATAAACAGGTCTTCATTTTCATTACCAAATATAGATAGATATACAAAGCATTGTGCCTTCACACTTATTTTGACTAGCATACAAACTCAGTGTACCTACAAATATTGTTTCTTGTTCAAAACATTTTTATGAGTCTGATATAATGTTGATTCTTCTAATAAAGGATATGATTGTTTGTCTTTCATAAGTAATAATGCAGGTATCATTTTAATTGTTTTATTTCTTAGGAATTTGGTGACAAAATAGCAGTAAACGACGTATCTTTGAACTTGTATAAGGGACAGATCACTATTCTTCTAGGAGAAAATGGGGCAGGAAAAACCACCATCTTGTCTATTCTCACAGGTATGTATTCAGCTCTGTTCTGAGCAGAAGTCACATTCCTTCTAAGACTGTAAAGTAATCAACAGCTTTTGGTGTTGAATATGTTATTTCAGTGTTTGTGTTATTATATTTTCAGTTATTTCCAAGCAAGATGCTCAGATGATATAATAAACATTTTTTATTTATTCAGTGAAATATTTTATATGCAAATTATGGTATAAGAATTTATAATACAGTGGTGCTTATAAGGTTCTCATAACCAATTTTATACTCTAATAGAAAAACAGACACAAATCTTGAAACTTACACCATAAGTAAGAAGGTAGATATTAGATCAATATGTAGGATGTTATTCACTCAAGACAATGACACGCAGTGTGTTTTGGTGATGAGAAATAGGGAAATGACATCAAATCTGAGGCAAATAGAAGGTATATAGGGCTATGAAAGGAAGGAGAGAAGAATATTATGAGTATAGCAAAGACCAAAAGGCTTAAAAGCAGAAATTAGCTATATAACTAGATCAGCTAAGGAATTTAATGGCAAAAGATGAATCTGTATGCATACTCAAAAGGTCACATCAGAAGAGGTTTGAGGGAATCCATGCTATGAAGTTTAGAATCTAAACTTCTAAACTTTTAGACTTCCTAAGATGGCGGCATAGGTGAATGCACCGTACCGCCTTGCACAACCAAACAAGGAAAAAAATCAAAAATCTACACATCCAAAAACAGCCAGATCTGACAGAAAATCGAATTGAGAGGAAGTCCGACAACCAAAGAATTAAAGAAGATACATTTATCCAGTCTGGTGAGCCGGGAGGAGCAGGGCAGAGGGAGAGCACTCGGTGATCCCGCGGCGAGCAGGTGAGCAGACGGCAGGACCGCGGTTAGAGGGGTGGTTCCAGCAGAGCCACAGCACACCCAGATGGGGGGCCCGACTGAAGCACGGTCTGCGCCCGGCTCATCCGGACCCAGCAGGGCCGAAACTGGTGGACCGGGCAGGTCTGCATTCGAGTGCAGAGAAACCGGGAGAGAAAGTAGGGCACAACCCATTGGCGTAGATTGAGAGCACCTGTGGGGGTGGAGTCCGCGGCAGGAAGAACTCCTGGCCTCACAGGAAAGTTTGCTGGGGAGACCCGTGGGGGATTGGAGCTGTGCAGCCCGTCCAGCGACCCCGGAGCGACCCCCAGAGCCAGCGCAGAGGGGCCCGAATTGCTTGCAGGAGGCGGTGTGGGTGCAGAGAGCGGAGAAGGCGCCATTGTGCGCTCAGGTCCCGCCCCCACAGGCTACATCACAGCCCAACTACTGGGAACTTCCCTGCACAGGGGATCCCCAAGACTCCACCCCCCTTACAGTAACAAGGCTCACCGAGGGAAAAAAAATGGCCCAAAGAAAGGAACGGATCAAAGCCCCAGAGCTAACCGACCAAGAGATAGCCAACCTATCAGATGCACAGTTCAAAACCCTTGTAATAAGGATGCTAACAGAATTCAACGAAAAATTAACGAAATTGCTTGAACAAATGAGGAGAGATCTGCAGGGAACCAATAGAGATAAGGAAACTGGGACTCAAATCAATGGAGTGGACCAGCAGAAAGAAAAAAACATCCAACCAGAAAAGAATGAAGCAACAAGAATTCAAAAAATGGAGGAGGGGCTCAGAAACCTCCAAGACATCTGTAAACGTCCCAA
>PVJI01015201.1:16349-41909 GCA_004026765.1 Micronycteris hirsuta | reverse complement strand
CTTTCAAACTGCTACCCCAGTGCTGGAGCTCAGAGGGAGTGAGACTGAGTGAGTGAGTCTCTGTGTGGATTCTGTAAGAGGGACTGCTTAGGGTTCCAGCAGTTTCTTCCATTGACTCAATCCCTGATGATTTTTTGCAGCCAGAGGTTATGGGGACTTATCTTCCTGGCACTGGAACCCTGCCTCGGAGGCCTGGTGTGTTGGTGGGACTCCTTGCTCAGAAGATATTTCTCCTGAACTTTTATCCACCATATGTGGGTGAGTGACTCGCCCATTCTGGGTCTGTGCCCCTCCTACCAGTTTAGATGAATGTGGTTTCTTTAATTCTGTAGTTGTCAGACTTCCATTCAACTTGATTTCTGTCAGTCCTGAGAAATGGTTGTTCTATATTTCAGTTGTAATTTTGATGTGGTTGTGTGAAGACATGAGCCATGTCTGTCTGTGCTGCCATCTTCAGTAGTGATTCTCTTCTTGAGTGCCAATGTTTATAAATCTTGGTGTTAGGTAACCTTGGGCAATGTGGAGAGAATGGGGGTTATTCCAGCTGTCTCCAACTTTACAATCTCTAGTTGGCTAGGATAGTTTTGAAAGAGATAGGAAATCTTTTTTTAAGAGGAGAAAAATACTAAGGGCCATTGAGTAGAGATGTTTACCAAATATAATGTTTCTATAGACCACTCAGGTATGTTAGAAATGTAAATTTGTGGAGCCCACGTCAAACTCTAATTCAGATATTTGGGAAGGGCATTTTTTATACTTATCTCCATTAGTGCTGATGCTGACAGACTCAACCAGGAAACACTGGTTTAGGAAAAGAAGAACTCTATATTTTGGCTAAATAAGGCCATTCTAAGTAACAAAGAAGTAGCATAAAATGAAAGCAAAGAGGAGACACCAAAACTTGTAGACTAGAGAGACAGAGGACAAATGCAGAAGGATGGGTGAAAAAAAAATTAAGCACAGACATCCTGATGGAGATTTGGAATACCTTTTGAAAATCCAAATTTTCTTACCACCTTCTATTGTTTCTTCAGGAGATTTTCTTAACTCAACCCATAAGTTACAATTTTTATACCCAGGTATTATTTATTTTTACAACATTTTAATTTTGTTATTAAAAATAAAGTTTCCAATTTTGCAAAGTTTGACCTCACAGAACTGAAACAATACCTTCTCAAGCACTGTCAGCTGCTAGATTGTTCAGGAGGTAACTGTAATGCACTTTTTAAAAATCAATTTATTGAGGAATGATTGACATACAAAGTGCTGTGTGTATTTAATGACTAGAACTTGAAGAGTTTGAAGATAACTGTACATCCATGAAGCCATCACCACAATCTATGTCATAAATACATGTATGTTCCCCAAAAGGTTCCTTCTGCCCTATTTTATTATTATTAATTATTATTATTATTGTTATTTTGTGATAAGAATACAACATAAAATCTATACTCTTTGTTAACAAATTTTCAAGTAAATACTATGGACAATTTAAATGATGACTGAGCTAACGCCCAGAAAGATGGTAAAAGATTCTGGATGTGTCTGAGAGGGTGTTTTTGGAAGAGGTAGCATTTGAACCTGTAGACTGAATAAAGAAAATTGCCAGTGCAGGTGGATGTATTCTAATCCATTTAGGACCTGAGTAGAACAAAAAGTTGAAAGGAGGGTGAATTTGCTCTCTTTGCTTGTTGGGACATCCACCTTCTCCTGCCCTTGAACATTGGCACTCCTGTTTCTCAAACCTTCAATCTCAAGTTGGGACTTAGGCTAGCCTCCCCTGGTTCTCAGGAATTGTGCCACCGGCTTTCTTGGTTATCCAGCTTGCAGATAGCAGATCACAGGACTTCTCTGCTTCTTTCTCTGCCTCCAATATTCACTTCTCTCTCCGTCTCTCTCTCTCTCTGTCTCTCTCTCTCTGTCTCTCCATATATGCTTATAGGCATCATGATGCGATAGTTCAAAATGTTCCATGAAATTTACTGATTGTAGATCCATTTTTAAGGCAGTTTTTGCTTTAGCATTTCTTCACCATTTTGGTAGTCTAACTTTTGTCACCTTGCCCATTTTTGGCACAGGCTAAGGATTCCAATTCTAATCAGAGTCCAGATTGACTGGCTCATCCTCAATATAACCCTGGGCCTGTGGGTGCAGATTTGCTGGTCCCAGCTCAAAAATTATGAAATCATTTCTTCATTCTTAGCTTTAGGTAGCAATACCTGTTCAGACACAAGACCTTATGGCTGTAACTCCTGTCTGAGTAGTACTCTAGACCCTAGGTGTGTATCTGATTCTGGTACACCTGTGGGTGGTAGAGAATTTCCCTCTGCTTAGCATTTTTTATGACTTTCTCTAAGAAAGTTTTCTCTTTTCTTCTTTTGAGGTCAACTATTTCTTTCATATTTCTATAAAATTATTTTATTTCAAAGTTCTATGCATTTGTAGTAAGATAAAGAGATGTCTATTATCTGCTTGGACACTATCTTGTCTGGAAGGCCTGGAGGATTTTGTCATCATTCCCATTTCATTGATGAACGTAAAGTTAAGTCGGGACTAGCTGAGCCTATTGGAAGCGCAAGCTTGATATTATTGAAGCACATTTTATATTTGTCAGTAAATAAGTACGTAAATTTAAGTGAGGCAGAGGGAGTCTTATAAGAAGCTGGTGGTGAAGAATGATAAATATAGGTTACAAGAGTATCAAAACATGAAGTACAGACTCAAACATATTCAAGGGACAGGACAGAAATGATGGACTGTCACAATATTATAATAAAAAAGGAGTGGAGAGAAGAGTCTAACTGGACCAGGCATGCTCTGCTAAACATCTTCAAATCTTAAACCTTTCCAAGAACATGCTGGCAAAAAAATCAGATCTGCTGAGTAAATTCAAATGAGCTGTTATTTTTGCCACCTGAGAATAAATGATTTAGACTTTATCTTTTAGGCAGTAGGGGTAGAGTGTACAAAATCCTTACTTTGGTGTCCATTGCAATATTCTTATTGTAGCTGATTTTCATAACACATATCAAGATTTGGTTTGCATTCCATGAGCACATATGAAGTGGGGTTTGGGGGAAGTTGCCAAACATATGCTATGTAATATGAGATCTCATATTAAAATGATCCCTTTGTGATGTGGGTAATATGCTTATAAAATTTGTTATTTGCAGAACATAGAGAATAAATACATATTGTTCAGTAGGGAATAAATGAATATTGTTCAATATGTAAGTAAGGTTCCAAGAGGCAGAATTCTTTCCTCTGGAAGAAACTCAAGTTCCGAAAGCAGATAGAAGAGATGGGAAGATGTATACTGATGCCATAGGTCACTTTGCAAAGGGACAGAGGGAAAGCTGGGTTAAGACAGGACAAGCAGAGTATTACAGGACAAACTGATGAGATATGGTCAAAGCAAGTCAAGAGAGGGTGAAGGTGCAAATTAATCTTTTTTATTTGGATCTTTTTTCAGTGCAACCTGTCGCGGATTTCGACCCGCAAAATCCGTGGGGGGGACCGCCCCGATCGCGTGAATCAATCTTACCCAGAGACACGCTTGGAGATAAGAATCCGGCTGCCACGGGTCTTTCCCTCTACCTCCATCTTGGGAAAAAGACCTTGTGGGTAGCTTAGCCGGGGTTTTTATTAAAGGCTTTAGGACATATTTACATTGGACTGATTATTCATGGGATTATACAGAACAGGGGTAGGATTACTCATTAACAGAGCATTAGGATATAAATTCAGGTCTGGTGGCAGACAGGACCAAGGTAATACATTAAACAGGAGACAAGTAAATAGAGGGTAAGCTAGCTAGGGCTGTTAATTTTTAGGACCATAGAACATTAAAGCAGTGATTTATTAATTTAAGCTTCCGGACTTTGGGAGGAAGAGACCCAGAAAGTCATAATTTCTTAAGATACATTTTTGCTGAATTTCTATTAGAGAATTCCTATTCCACAGACATGATCCACACTTGCCTACACGGGAATCATGCGGAGCTGCACTCAAAACGCATACATTCCGGAACATGCGTGTTTACATGCGTGTGGAAAGAATCCCTATAGCAACCCTTCGGATTTTTTTTTCAATTATGGTTGGCAGTCAATGTTGTATTAGTTTCAGGTATATAGCATGGAGATTAGGCATTTACATAATTTATGAAGTGATTCCCCAATAAGTCTAATGCCTATCTGACCCCATACATGGTTATTATAGTATTATTGACTATATTCTCTATGCTGTATTTTACATCCTCCTGACTATTTGCAACTGTCAATTTGTACTTAATGCCTTCACCTATTTCACCCAGTCCCCCACCTTCTCCTACTGGCAACCATTCAGCCTTTTTAGGATTAAGCCTTTCAGCCCCCTGTCCCTTGGTGGTGGTTCTCAAAATGTCCCTCCGACAGACCATCAGCGTCACCTGAGAATTTGTTAGAAATGAAAATTCTCAGACTCCCTCTCAGATTCACTAAGGCAGAATCAGAATTTCTCTGGAGGGGACCAACAATGTGGGATTTAATACATTCTCCAGGTGATTCTGATGCACACTGATGTTTAAGAGTGACTGCCCTAGGGAAATGAAGTTTATATAATAGACATTTCTGCATCTTTAACTGACATGAGTGGATGGAGCCATCAGTATCAGGCAGAACTTCACAAATAGCCAATCTGAACTAATAATAATAGTGGAAATAATAGCTGGTTTTTATTGAGTACTTACTACTTTTCTAGGTATTTTATATAGATTGACCACTTAGCCAACGGAAACACTATTATTATTCCAATATTAAACAGGAGAAAAAGTTCTAGAACCTCAGAGAAATTAAGTAACTAGATCACATAGTGCTAGTTGCATATCAAATTCCACTCTGAAGGCTTTTTTTTATAAGGAAACTTCAACTTGGACTGTTCTTTTAGTGAGAAATAGCCTTCTTTTACATTTGAACCATAATATAGTTTGTGTCTGTTTTTTTGTTTTGTTTTGTTTTGGTTTTTGCTTTTTTCCCTGCAGCCTGGACTACCCTAACAAATATACACAACATGTAACTGGCAGAGCTTATAGTTGAGCACAAGTAGTTTGTGTCTGGATTTTGTCCAAACCTGCTGTAGATGCCAGAAATGTACTTAGAGGATGTTATCTTATTTTCTCTTATCTTGTCTATTGATTTATGCCTAAAATTGAGCCCTTTGGTTTAATGATTTTATACAGCTTTGAGAATATTTGCCTTCTACAAGAATATACATATTTATTTCCTTTAACTTCTTAGGGTGTTTATTCAGCAATGTCTCTTTCTCTCATACAATACATATTCTGTTTTTTTTTGTTTTTTTGAATAGCATATTGCTTTGATGAATTATTGCCTGTTATGTATACTCAATTCTGAAGTCATATTCCTTTCCCACCCCTAGAGAATTATCATTAGGCTACTTTGTGTATTCTTTTTTTATGTCATTTTAAGGTTTTCTATAAGTCTCTCATCTTCATTCATATAAAAATAAATATTTTCCATATTATTAATGCAAGCTTCATGAGTAATTACAACTATATTTGATAGGCTTCTACAAATTTGGTAAATATCTAGTATGTGTTAAAGACAGAACCCTAAATTTGTCCATTCATTTCCTCTAAGATAAGTTTGGTCAATAACATTGAAATATATATCTATGTAGAGTTTGGCATCGAACATGAAAATGGTTTCATGAAGGCAGCAGACACACCGTGGAAGAAGTATTGAAATACTGAAATAGAGTCAGCATGCTGGACATAGACAGAGCTTGTCTTGGCCTTGTCTTTTAAGAGCTATGTGAGATGACGTGGCACCCTCTGTCTCTCTGAGAAACAGCTCTCATTAGGGAAGTGACAGACTTAGATGATGCTTAACATCCCTTCATAAAATTCTATGAACCTCATTCTGAGCCTGAAGGTTGATTTCAATGACATTTGCTGCTGGCTCAGATTTTCCAAAAAGTGACCCTTGATGCTGAAGCGTATAGAACATAAGGTCAGTGTACAAGTCAGGGTGAGGTCAGTCAAATGGAACCCATTCTAAGTTGTTCATTAGAAGGAATGTAATATGAGAAAAAAGATGACAAGTTCTGAGAAGAGCTGAAGAGGCAATAATAGGATGCTTCCCCCAGCTCCTGTGGTGGAAAGACAAAGGGAGAAGGTGGTGTCACCAGAACCCAACCATAGGACTCTCTGAAAAGAGTTGGGATCCCTGTGGTAGGGGCTTCGCTAAGCCAGTGCTGGGGTCATGGCGGGCAGGCCAGAGATAATAGGTGCTGTAGAGCTACCATAGAAAGTCTGTGGCTTCTCCCCTCCTCTGCCTCAACTAATCCCCTTCCAGAGGCTCCTGTTGCTCACATTTAACTGGAAGTCAGTGGACAAAGGGTCCTAACTAATGTAGGTTGCAGGGGCCAGTCCCTTGTAATGAAGAACATAAGAAAAGTTTTAACTGCTTACTGCAGCGAATACTCAGTGTCTACCACAGAATCCCTCACATCTAGTTTCAGTGAATTCCTTATGTTAAGTGTCAGCCTGAAATACCATGTGCTTGTTTCTTAGCCCCAGCCCTGATTAGTCATCTATGGCAACTGTAAACCAAAGATACCTGCATCACAATTCTTACCATCATTCTCACCTCTACACCAAATATTGGTAGGATGGACAAACTTTTCAAAAAGGGAGCCAGAATAAATAGATTTGTTCTCGAGCCAGTTATCAGGAACGAAAGTCCTATAGTGGGAAAAAGTGGTGTAGGGACCCTCTTGGTAGCAGGGGTAGCATGTCACTCCACTTCACAGGCAGAAGCAGGTGTAAGAAACAGCAGCTAGTCTTGACCATGGGGGCACCTCCACACTGCGGGCACCAAGGAGGGCCTCCCACTGAAGGCTGCAATAGTAAATAAAAAGCCGTGGTGCCTCATCTGAGTTGGATGAAGGAGATTCCTCTCTTGTTCCAGTTTCTCACCCACTGGTGATTAGGTTCTATGGTACTGGACACTCTTGACGTAATTTCCAAGATCATCTTTCCACTTTTGTCTCACTTGAACTTGGCAGCATGATTCTCAACTGACTTAAGTTGATGGTGAGCCTCTAGCATAGGCCTTCTAAACTTTAAAACAGGAAAAAAAATAACCTCATGGACAACAGTGTGGTGATTGCTGGGCAGGAGGAGCGTGTAAGGGAAATAAATGGTAATGGAAAAAATACAATAAAGATTAAATGTGAAAAAGCATATACATATCTCCTGAGATCTTGGTACTTTACATGTTCTGGTTCAGTAGGTCTGGACCGGATTCACGGTTCTGTAGTTCTAGAAACATCCCAGGTATTGGCAATGGCATTAGCCCAAGTGCCTCACTAAGTTTTGCTGCTGTTGTGATTGTTGTTCTAGGAGGTGCTCCTCAGAGTTGTGCCCAGGGACCACATCCTATAAATGCAGAAAGTAAAACCCAAAAGCAATAGCAGAGGCTTATTCTCGTATGTCTGAGTGGGTGTGAAATCTAGACCACTGTCTCTTATTATCTTACTCTACCTGGGGACCTGGAAATGGCAGGAAGGTTGCGTAACTCTGAGGAGACTAATTGATGCTGGTCTCCTTGGAGTGATAAATGAACATGCTTCAGTTCACTCTACGGTGGCTCTGTTTTAATAACTAGCAAGAGAATATCCTTTAGGCAGAGCAAATAGGCCAGAAATAAATTGTGATGCAAATAACCCTGAATGGGTCACAGCTAAGTCATGAACCATGCTGGGTCCCTCAGTTTACTTTCTCTTCTTTTGTACCTGGTAGGGCAGCCAGGTGATTGTCCTCTTGGATGCCACCAGCATATCCAACTCTACTAAATTGTACTTCCACGGCTATTTTGATGATTGTCCCCATAAGGAAGAATCTGAGAGATGAATGCCCTAAAATTGAAGATTCCTTCTTGACAGCTCTAAGGAAATTTGACAGCTCTAGATTTCTGAAAATAAGATTACATTATTTTGCAAGGTATTAGTAACGGCTAATAGATTTGTGTTTTGATCTGTGCTGTCTCTATGTTGAAAACCTAGCAATTTATCTTCTTATTTATTTTCGTGGATTCTCTAGATATTTTAAAGGAAACAATGAAGTTATTTTCTAGGGAGAAAAAAATAGTATGCTGTTCCTATTTCACACACAGACTGAAGTGAGTGATTAGTAAAACTGTTCATATCAGTAAAAGAGAAAAATTAGTCAAATTCCTAAGGGAGAAAAAAAAAGAAAAAACAAGCAAATAAAAAGCAATAATGAATTAGGAATTGGCCCTAATTAGGATTAAGAAGAGACTGTCAGCCCTGTCCAGGTGGCTCATTTGGTTGGACTGCTGTGCTGTACGCCCAAAGGTTGCAGGTTTGATTCTTGGGTGAGGCGTGTGTATGGGAGGGGACCAATCAGTGTTTCTCTCTCTCCTTGATGTTTTTCTCTCTCTCTCTCTGCCCCACCTTCCTCTCTTCCTAAAATCAATAAGAACATATCCTCTGGTGAAGATTTAAAAGAGAGAGAGAGAGATTGTCAGGGCATTAATCTCCTTTCTTTATAATTCTTAGTAGTTTTGAGGACCTTTGTTGACAATTAAAAGGATTATATATACAATTGATGATTCCATGCCTGCGTAGATATTTGTTTTTGTATTTATCTCATTTGCATGTCATTATTTGCAAAGAAAGGAGACTCTGGAAAATCAGCTTCAGCATTCTCACATGTGAAGTCAGATAACATCTCAAGACAGCTTTACTAATTTACTATATAAAATGCTTGGCATTTTGACTTGCACATAACAGATCCTCAAGAATTTTCAACAATCCCTATGAGTATTCCATAAGCTTCTATCTCTACCTCTGCCTCATGTAATCCTGAGACCATCTGTATGAAGTAGGTCTCGATTTCTTTTGAAAATGACTGCCTGTACTGAAGCTTAGAGAAGTGAGGGGATTTGCTCAAGGTCACGCGTAACTGGAAATTTACAGAATTAGGTTTAAACCTCAATTCGCTGATTTCAAAACAAAGCTCTATTCAACTCACTACTTTGCCTTACAGACACAAGTTTTCTTCTCCATTTAATGAGGGAATGAGAGAATCCCCTTTAAGGATCTTGGAGCTGGGTGTTATGTATATGGGTGGTGCATGAACTTCTGAACATTATGCCTAGAGGTGGTCTGATTATATCCAAAGCTTTTAAAAATAAATTTTCTTGGCTCATTTCTGGACCAGAGATCATCAATATGTATTAGTATATGTATTAGATGCAATTAGTATTAGCATCAACATTGGTATTTTGTCATCTGTTTGTAGACCTGTTAATTTCCCTGAACTGTTCCCCATAAGCTATCACTTATTTTTCCTGCCTACAATTTAGCTGGCTGCTCCATTGTTATGGTTTTGTCTTCCCTTCTGCACTTTCCTCCCGTTCGCCCTCACTGAGCCTTAACTCTTTTATGTGACTGTTAGTGTGGCTTATTTCCTTTACCACTTTACTTTTTCTGCTCTCTGCACCTTGCAGCATTGATTACCTTTAGAGCTGGGTTAACTCCATTTTATTTATCTTTTGAGATGTGTCTTTAATTGCTAAAGGGACTGCCTGCCATTTCTTTTCAAATTGTACTGAAATTGCTGACCGAATTCCACTACAACTACCTGGAGGCAAATTTGGTGGAAAATATTTTATGTTACTTCCTGAGCCCCATAATGAAACACACTATGTTTGTTTCAAACTACCAAAGTTGGCTTTGGTCCTAAATAAAGTTTCTGAAGTTCTTTTCAAACCAAACATTTAATTGTTCATAGTTTGAAAATTGCCAGCTTTTAAACAGCTAGGTTGTCCCGACTGTGCTTGTGAAATATTTGGTCTCCTTCAGAAACCAATCATTCGTGCCCTTTGTGAAGGGGCTATTGTTGATACAGTTTGGTCTCCTGTGTCTGCCCAGGTACTGTCTCAATTTTATGTGCAAAATTCTTAATACAATGGTTTAAGTGCATGTCCCTGTCTGGTTAAACACCATATTGCTTACTGTTTTCTGGTTGGAAGAGAAAAATCCCTCCATCTGCATTTACTCTTCCATTTTAGCCTGAAAGACCAAATACTGCCTTCAGGCTCTGCCGCATACCTGTGGGTTAGATTTGGAATCTAAACGCTCCGTTTACCCTCAGTTTTGTGAAAAACTTACAAAGGGAGGCACTCAAGAGAAGCTGGTGTGAGGTATGCCAGGTCTCATGTGCATGAGCAGGCGTCCTGAGAGGGTGTCTGGAACTTGCCTTCTCCTGTGTCACCCTCCTCTTTTGGGTTCCGTCCCAACTGGTCCTTGTGGTGGTGAATTCCCTGCTCACTGATACACTGCATCTGCTGTAGGTACTTAGGTTGCCTTCTGGGATGTAGATAATATTTGTGGTTGCTCAACGTTGAGGATGTGTTACAATCTGTGGCAAAGTGAGTGCCCAGATCCATCTGCAGATGTTGCCAACTGGGGACAGTGCCATTTTCCACAGCTGTGGGCCTTAAAACTCCCACCTGCAGGCTCAGAACTATCTAATCCTTACATCAATCAGAGCCTGGGCTGGTGGAATATGTGCAGCTTCTTTCTTTCGGGATGAGTGAGCTCTAGAAAAGGGTTTTTTTTTAATTTTTTCTTTTTCCCATGGAAAACTCAGTCTCTTGGCCCAACTTCTGCTTGTAATAATGGTGTTTCATTCCCATCCCAGTCACCTGGCTCTGGCCCTGGCTGTCAGTTAGGGGTCCTAAATCCCTGACCTGGCTCTTGGACCCCAGGGATGCTTTGGATACTTTTCTTAGAGCCATCCACTCACCTCCCACATACGGCATGATTTCCATTTGTACTAAAAATGTCTGCCAGTGAAGCCTGCCCTGCTTTGCATCCTGGGAGCAGATCTCCTGGACCTGAGGCCTGACTCAGATTGCAATCAAGAGCACCGCACCCCTTGGGCTTGGTAATCTGCACTCTTGGCTCCTCTCGAGACTGAGCCAGCCACTTCCATCTGTTTTCCCCCATCCCTTTTCATTCCAACTTTAGTATATGTGCTCTCAAAGTAGGCACTTCCCATCTCTTTCAAAGCTGCCCTTAGCTCAGGATTTCTTTTTGACTGGGCCTTCCAGCACACCACCTACTATTACATATATCATTCATTTGAATTAATAGAATAGCATGACACATAATGATAATGTAAAAGAAAAATAGAATTTCAGAGTTTTTTTCATATTTTAATCTTTTTTCTGACTCCTCTCCGTGATTGTCTTTAAGATTTTTCTTTTTTAAAACAAATATTTTTTATTTTAATCATTTTTTCTATGATTTTCTATTACAATTGTCCCAATTTTTCCCTCTTTGCCCTCTTCTGCTCATCCTCCCTCCCCCCACTCCCACAGTCAATTCCCACACATGGAGAATAGTGTGGGAATAAAACACATATTTTTACATTAAATATATTGGAGTAACATTGGTTAACAAATAACATTATATAAATTTTGGGTGCACAATTTTATAAGACGACATCTGCATACCCTGTCGTGTACTCACCACATGAAGTGTAGTCTCCTTCTGTCACCTTGCAAATTTGACCCCTCCACCCTCTTTGTCCTTCTTGCAGCCTCAAGCAGATATTGATCAAGAATCTAATAGGTGACAAATGCTTTTGTGCATTTTCTTTTCTTGCAGCCAAGTGACTACATTTTGAGATAGTATCTGTCCCCCTATTTGGATAGGAATAAACTGAAACTTAGAGGGAGAAGCGATTTGCCCTAAATCACAGACACACACACACACACACACACACACACACACACACACACACACACACAGTATACAAACAGGGCATGATTTAAACCTCGGTACTTGTAATTTAAAAGCAGCCGTTCAGTCTTCAGGGCTGAATTCCTTAGTTTTACAGTTGTGGAGAATGACGCTCAGAGAAATTAAGACACTTGCAGCAGCTAATTGATCTCATTATGTAGGTGTCTTGACTTCCAAATCAATACTTTTATTAGACCACATTGCCTTTTAACTTAATTAGACGCGGCAATTGAAGTAGATTATACTAATATTCATATAGTGGAGGAGCATCACCCTTCATTTTCTTTGCCCTTGGCATCCCCCTGCACCTTCTGTGGGCCTTGATTCCTCCAGATTTTTTTTCCTGTTTGAAAGAACATATCTCCCCCCATCTGGTAGGGCCAGCAGCCTCAGAGGGTATTTGAATTGCTTGGACCTGAACAACTGCTGGGGTTTTGTTTATTTGTTTTTAAATAAAGTCCTGACAGAATAAACTCCCCCCAGGTTAGCCCTCTGGTCTCTACATTTCTTATACCATGAAATTGTTGCTGTTTGAGCATCAGAAACCTCATCCTAATTCAGCCAAACAAATTAGTTAACATCAATACCCTCAGGGTCTGAAAGAATCAGTGAAGCATAGAACTTTTGAGCTGGAAGAGAGTCAGTGTAGGTCTAATGGAAATTAAGGAGTGGTTCTATTGAAATTTCGGCATCGTGCCTAAAAGGAATCTGATATATTCAGTGTCTGCTTTCAGTTCCCCTTTGATTTCCTTTTACATGTGTCCACGCAGGTATAGACTTGTGCCCTCTCAATCCATTTCTCTGCAAAAGCAGTAGAATGAGGTGTGAATGGCCTGGAGAGCGAGTCACGGATCTATTCTTTGTGGGTAATGCCAATGCATATTTCCAGCTTGAGTGCTTTTGAAAATTCTGTCCTAGTAAGATTGATCCCTGTGACGGCTGTCTTTGTAGTTAGCTAAATAAAAAAGCTGACTTATGTAATTAGACAGAAATGCATTGTGGAGCTCACCCTGGAAACCTTGAATTTGAACAACCACTACTGGTTTCTCTGCCTTCTTCACGATCCTAAATGCCATTCAGCACAAGTTTGTGTTAAACTCTTTGATTTTTCTGAATTAAAGCCCAGCAAGCAAGCCGTGAGCAATATGACCGAAAGATTTTGCTACAGGACTGTGATACCAAAAGAATTTGCACATGCACAATATATACCGACATTCACATTTGTTTGCATATCTGTGACTGTGTTGTCACCATTCCATAACGTCACTATACTAAGAGTCAGATATTTGAATAAGATGTTAAGGGACTAACTCTTCTCCCAGGCATGTTTATTTTCAGATAATTCCTCACGACCCAAAGCCATTGAGTTTGCAGGGCTCATAAATTGCATTGGCATTTAGAGAGGAGACACTGTGCCCAGAAACAGTGTGATCTTGTTAAATAAGCCCAGGACTTAAAGTATATTCGCATTGCTGCGGGTGAGCACAGGCTATTGGGAGAGAGTAGTATACGTTCAAATCTTTCACCACATGAAGGAGAGAGACATCTTTCAATCCCAGAGTGTTTCAAAGTCCACGTGTATCACTGACCTCAATTTTGCAGCACGAATAAGGCTTTCTTCTTTTCCTGGGGAACTTGAAGGTAAGGGATGAGAAAAGGAAGTGCCAAAACTTTTGTTAATTCATTATATATATTACATATTTGTGTGTGTGTGTGTGTATACACACACATATATGTATGTAGATAGATAGATAGATAGATAGATAGATAATACCAATTATTTGCTGGGCTCTTTTATAGTCTTGGAGGGACTGGTGAAGAAAATTGACCAAAATTTCTGTTTCCATGAAGCCTACATTCTAGGGGAAGGAAACTAACCATAAACATACTAAATAAACCATATCTATAGCAGGATAAAAGAAAATAAGCACTGTGGAAAAAACTAGAGCAATGTAAGGGGGCTTAGGGGTTTGCATATCTACATAGAATGATGCGCTATCCTTCTGAGAAGACAACATTTAAACACGATGCTGATGGAGGAAAAGTGAGCCCTGTGTGTATCTGCGGGAAAGGAGTGTCAGGAAGAGGCACTGCAAGCACGAAAGCCCAAAGCCCGGAGGTGAGACTGAGCCTGGATAGTTCCAGAAGTGGTGAAAAGGCCAAGTTATCTAGTGGGAAGTGAGCAAGGGGATAAGAACTGAGAGAGAATGGCTGGGTGTGGTGGGGATGGGAGAGGACAGACCCTGTAGCTCTGTTTGGACTCTGATGACGTGGGAGCCCCTGCGGTGCTTTGAGCAGAGGGGCACTATGAGCTGATTTTCGGTAGGAAGCCCCTGGCTGCTGTGTTGAGTGGAGTGGCATAGGGAAAGGTAGAGACATAGTTCGTAGCCTAGACAGTCATGTCAGGTCAACCTGAATACAAGCCTAACAGAATTTCTACACGGGTAGAGTAGCCAGAGTTACTGCCACATGGATGTAAATGTGTCAACAAGCAACAATTTACTTGATTTGTAATAAAGCAGAATTAATGGTAATGGGGACAGAGTGCTTAGGAAGACTAGCATTTGCATTTTTCTATGACATAGAACAGAGTTAATAGAATTGCTCTTATTATTAGAGACCAGGCAGTTTTTAGCCCAAAGTGTTTTGAACTGTACCGTGTGGTCTAAGTGCTCCCAATTTCAATCTAGTGAGATGAATAAAAGTATCATGTCTATAAACCCTTATTTCAAAAGTGGCGAGAAATCATTCAGCCATAGATAGATACTCATATTCCAGCATGAAATAACAGAGTAGACTGTTGAGCTCAGGGTGGAACTTGAGGGACAGGAATTGGAAGTGAAGTCTTGGTGGGTGGGAGGGAGAGGACTGTCTTGTGAGCTTCTCTGTAGACAGTTTCAAGCAACCCAGTACAAGGCGAGAGCTTCAGGTTTTGGGAGGGGACAAGGCCAGTGAGAAGGAATGTGGGGAATTAACTAAAAAAAAAGTCCACACAATTCGCACCTCTGTTCTGGGGCTTCCCAGCACCCCGAGCACCAGGAAAAGCTGACGCCCATGTGTTTGGCAGCTGATCTGCTTGATTTCATTGGGTGTGTTCTACAATGCAAGGATAGAAACACCCGGGTGGAAAATTGCCTTAGCTTTTTATTTGGAAGGATGCCTTTTTGTGACAGTAACACTGGTCTAATTTTGATAGTTGGGCTAAAGAGAAGGGAGGAAAGGTGAAATGAGAAGGAGATTTCTATGAGTGGAACTAAAATTCAAAAGATCCACAGCAGAGCAAGAGTCCTGGAGCGAGGCAGGAGGACCCCGGGAAGCCGGGCCCGGGAGCAGGGCGACCTAGGCTGACATGGTCACCATTGCCACCTTCCTCCAGACCCCGTGTTCGTGGCCACCTTGAGGCATCCTCTCACTTTGATTTTGTAAAATCATTTTGAACCAAATCCTGCTAAAAAGGCTTTTTAAAAGAACGGCAACAGAAAAAAACACATTTTTTTCTGCCTGACACTTTTCAACAAGTGACTAAGACATGTAGAAATGGAAAGGGAAGACTACACAGAATGTGTTGTCTCAGGCGGATGTGTCAGTAGCCAAAAAGCCTAGAGCATTAGCTTCTTTAGTCTCTGCTCCACAGCGACTGTGTGGTCGTACAGGAATCTTCCTTCCATCATGCTCTGAGTCGTCAGTAATGGGCTTATTCCTCTCCACTGCCTGCAACCCCTACCCTGATTCTGGATCGCACACCTTTATGCTACCATTTCAGAGGAAAATGGAAGGACTGTTAGGATACCTGCCCTCAAATGTTTCTTCTAGCTCTCTGAGGATTTCATAAACTATTTTAATAAAAGGAAATTCTTTCACATTAAGACGTGAGGAAATACATTTAAAAGAGAGAATATTGACGTTCTTTGATGCCTAAGATAGCTTTCTTGTTTCATCTTAAAGTATCACAGGATACCAGGCTGACAAGACATGGAGAAAACTGCAGGAGGGCAGAATGGTGAGCCACTGTTTGTGTGCAAACTGACGGAAAGCTGGTCAAACAGGGAGATGCGATCTGCCTCCTGTTCCATGGTGTCAGTTCTGTGATAGCTCCCTGATATCATCTTATTACTTCTTATTGTAGCCTTGGCCTAGCCTTCAAAAATCACTAGTTTTAATAGAATATAAATGGTGTCACTTTTATGTGATAATCTTCATCACATCGGTAAGGACACTCGTTTGACTCTCAGAAAGGATGTCAGAGGCACTCATGGTCACTCCCTGAGAGCACCTGTGCTCAAGGATGGCAGGGAGGACTGCAGCCTCTGAAGGAGACGTGGGCTGGCACATTTCTCGAGCGTTAGTGCCAGGGAGAGAAGGTGAGGGGCTGCCCTCTGGTGGCACACAGTTAAGCAAGGGTTCAGTGTGAACTCTGGCTAACCGACGTCCACCACCATTCTCTCTCTGGTTTCTTTCTCCCTCTGTTATGGCTAAGCATTGAGCCCATATGATGACAATTTTGTAACGACACTGAGAAACACAGTACATTATATTTCCTTAAAAAATACCCTTAGCAAGACTTTTGGTCCTGCATGCTCTCCTGGAACTTTGCTCTACTTCTGTTAGAAGGTGGGGTATGTTGCTCCTTTCGTCTTGAAATTAGAAGACCGTTTTGATTTCCTCAATGAATAGAATGTTGCAGAAATGATACCACCTGATTCCTGAGGCTATGTCAACACATGGAATATGGCTTCTGTGTGTGTCTCTCTCACGATTCTTGTCCTTAGGACCCAGCCATCAGGTGTCAGGAAGCCCACGCTGAATGGAGGGCTCATGTGTAGGTATTCTGATGGTCAACCCCAGCTAAGGTCCCAGACAACAGCTGGCATCAACCCAGATATTTGAGTGAATGAGGTCCCACGTGAGTGGAATTCCTGCCATTGAACTGTGCTACTCGTGCCAAATGGAGACGCGACGGACTGTCCCTGACAAGCTCTGCACAAATTGCAGATTTGTAAGCAAGATAAGTACTGTTTTAAGCCACTAGGTTTTGGGATTGTTTGTTACAAAGGTGTAGATGATTGGTCTAGGAAGCAAAACCAGTATTCCAAAAAGAGGAAATCTTAGTCTATAACAAGGACAGTTTTTTTTCTCTAAGAGGCAATAATGATATAACATGATTATTGCAGACATAGTTGCTTTGTCCTTTAAACTAATTTACCTATAGGTCTTCCCATAAAACAAACCTGAAATTAAATCATTGGATAGTGAAGTAAAGAAAAATGTTCAGCACTCTGCTATGGCTTCTGACATACACATAGAAAAGAAAAAATGCATATATATGTGTATATATTAAAATAATATATTAACTATATATTACTCTATATTAATGTACATATACTTATGTATAAAAATACCCAGACCCTCCTGTGCTTTTCCCTGAAGATGCAGCAGTGGGGGCTCTGGCTTTATTTGGGAGTCTCCTAATCTAACACTCTCCACCACAGGGTGGACCCCAGGCGTCTTTGTTCCCTGTCTCCTGGCTCCTGCGCAGTTGTCAAAACCCAGACGCAGGGTCACTGGAGATTATCAGGTGCCTTCAAAGTAGCCGGCAGCTGTAGAGTTTGCTTAACACTGTAGATTTCTGCTTTCATTTTGTTTTTGCCCTCTGAGCCCATCTGCTGCATTCTTATAAAAAAAATTATTTCTAATCTAGTATTTTTAGTTGTTTACAGCAGAAAGATTAGTTACTGGAGTATGTGGGCATGCATGTACCAAAAGTGAAAATTTGACACCTTTTTTTTTTTTAAGAAGAGTTTACATTGCATAACACAGATCCCTTTGTTTGTTTGTTTCCTCTTAGGTGTCACAGTAGCCTTTTCAAATTCCTTAATTGGGGCAAGAATTCTGTTGAAAGTCAAAGCTTGAAGTTTATTCTCTGCATAATTCTTCAAATAATTAAGAGGTTGAAAAGACAACCTTGATTTGTCCTTTTTCAACCTTCTTGAACCAAATGAACAACTGCATAAATGATCTCTCTTCGTTCAGCTTTCTTTGAACTTCATTGGATGACCAAACTTTGCTGACATCATTGCGGTTGGCTTTGTCTTCATGGATTTGATCTTGAGTGTTGTGGTGACCGTCCCCAGCTGCACCTTAGGTCATTTTTTAAATGGAATCATCTAGTCTACTTAGAAGCAGTTTCAGAGCCCTGAAAGCCAGAAGCATTAAGGTAGATGGAAGCCAGATACTTAAAAAATTTCAAGTTTTTAAGCAATGTAGTCGTCTTTGCTGAAACCTAGGGACCTTCCAGTACACACTATTAATTTGGTGCTTCCATTAGACAACATATAGACTCAGCGGCAAGAGTGTAGAGAGAGGTGCAGGCTACAGCTGCAGCTGGGGTTCAGACACTTGGTTAAATTTTAAAGCTTGCACACTAGAGGCAATTTCTAAAATGGTACCTTTTGCTTTTGAGGCAGAACAGACATTATCTTAAGTTAGCTCATTTGTTTTTGATGCTCTGTGATTTTTAAGGACCATTTTTTAGTTAAATGACTAATGTGGGAGGACTTAGAAAATGAATGTCTTATCTCTTATGACCTGAAGGTCTCAATGTGCAAATAGTAAATCAAGTGCCAACAGATGCCACCTGAAGCAAACTCTGTACTCAAAGGTTCAGAACTTTGAATGGTAATTTTGTTGGGAAATTGATATGTGTGTGTGACTATATATATATAGTCAATGAAGAAAGCAAAAGTTATTGGAAGGAAAATATGAACCAAATGGGCTGACTTGAAGGAAGGTCATTCAAAGTAGAATGTATGTAGGAGGCAGTCTAATTTGAAGTGAAATGTATTCACAATAATGACTACATTTGATTTTTAAGTAACTCCAATTACCTGTGATAACTTAGAAATACAATAAAACTAATTTGTAAAGTTTTAAATAGCACGATTATGGTGCAGTTTTTCAGAAGGTCAGATACTATCCTCCAGGCTTATCGGGGTAACCTGGCTTACTGAAAACTGGAAGCATTGCTCTGAGGAATATGGGAGAATTGGGACTTTATTTTAAGTGAGTTATCTATCTTTCCTCATGTTGAACTTCATTTAAAATAAGTTTGAAAGCTTCTGACTTTTGACATTGCAAAGTCCTATCAAAATAGCAGTAAATTAAGAATAATTTAAATGCAAATTATCAAAGTTTGTTAAGTAAATAGAATTAAGCAGCTCTAAGAACACTGGATCCAGGTTTTATAATATGCAATGCTGTGTATAAATGGTATTTGAAAGCAAGACACCAAGGTTCTTAATTAATTGGACTATTCATAAAATTAATCCTTCAAATAGAAGCATTTACAGGTAACATTGAATTGTCAAAGCCAGCAGAAGTTGAAATATGCATTAACTGTGTAAACATTTCAGGTAAATTGAACCTGTCCATTATCCATAGCTGCAGAAAGATAAATCAGGAACCCCATCTCAAACAAGATTCTTCAAAAACCCAGCCCTTGAGCAGTGTTAATTAAACTAAGTGCTTGAGATCTGTATGCTTGACCAGTGAGAGAGAAAGCAGGGGCTAGGAGCACTAAAAAGATCATCCTGTTGCCGTTTTAACAATTCTCTTCCGGCTTAAATAGACCGAAACACAGCACTGTAATGAACTGAACCCCTTCCCCAAAGGGTTTTGGGATTGACAATTCTACATATATTCTTCCTCAATTATATCCATTCATCCACACCACATTTATTCATTCAACAAACATTTGTAATGGACACCCTTCTAGCTGTGAGGGCCACTGAAGTGAATGGCAACAATGGGGTCTGCAGTCGCGTGCAAAACCTGTTGTCCTGCACCTGTTGATTCCTCATTCACCATTCCAGTGTTCACTCTGACAACCTAATGTATTTCCCCCGAGATCCAAATTCTTGTCCATATCTGAGGAGTTTATAATCTATAGCTAGGTCAAAAACAAAAAGCAACGATAAAGCAACATTGTGAGTGCCACCATCCTGGTGAGCACAAGGAATTAGGTAAACAAACAGGGCGAACTACTGCCTCACATTGCTGGTGTCTGGGAAGGCTCGCTAGAGCAGAGGACTCGTGTCTTGAGATTTGAAGGTGCTTGCCAGTTAGTTGAAAAGGAGGCAGGTGGATATATAGAATATTCTAGGTAAAGAAAAAAGCAGCACGTTCAAAACTACAAATGTGTGCAAAGCTGAATCTGAAGATCAGTAATGTGGCTACTGCTCAGGCGGGAATGGGGATACTGGTTAAGATGAAGGCGGAGAGGCAGATCTATTCAGAAGAGTTTGAAGGGCAATGTTAAGAAGTTTGACTTGTCACCTGAGAGCTATAGAGAATTAACGAAGTCTGTGCAGCTGGAAGAGACAGCGTGAGACTTTTGGGAAGTCATCCTGGCATCCGGGGAGAGCCTGTGCTCCAGCTAGATTTTCTATAACAGGATTTGTTGCTTGAATGTAGGTTCTGGCTGCCATGCTCTCTGTTTTTACTCGTCTGTGTATAAGACTGCATTTTCTCACTTCATCCCTTCCCAATCATAGCTGTTTCTTGAGGTCAGTTAAATTCTCACATCACCATTCAGCAAAACTACAAGAGATGTTATTGAGCACCTATGACATCAAACAGACATGGTTCCTGCCCTTGTGGAGAATTTTCTGTTTACGACAACCGGAAGTGAATTCTCTTTAATTCACAATTCTGTAGGAGTTTGTTCATACCACTCGTGTGAAACTTACTTGGAATTCCATTTCTATTTCTCTCAGGAAACAGGCAACACACTCAAATTGTGCAATTTGCAAAGAACTGAAGGAAAGGACTGTGTACAAAGAAGTAAGCTTGTGCTCTGATCCATCCTGTTTTGTAACCCCAGTCCCCAAAACTTCGTGACATAAAGTAATAAGCATTAACTTTGCCCATGAATTCTGTGGGTTAAGAATTAGCATAAAAAGAATGATTCTTTTCTGCTCCATGATGTCTGGAGCTTCAGCTGGGAAGACTCAAAGCTGGGGGTTGACTTGACGGTCGCAGTTAGATTCATTTGAAGGTATCTTCCCTCACGCGTCTGCCACCTGGGCTGGTGCTGTTGAATGGAGCACGTATATATGGTCTTTCCATGTGGCTGGCTGGGCTTCTTCACAATGTCCTTGTCATGGGACAGCGGGACTTTTTATATGGCGTGCTGGTGCTCCAAGTGAGACAGAAGCAGAGTGGCCGTTTATGAGAGTCTCGGAATCGTAGTGTGTGGGTTCTGCTGATGCATTCTGTTGGTCATGCGTGAATCTCCAATCCAGCCCATGTTCAGGTGAAATTTCTTAGACGTCATTGACCAATGGAATAAAGGTCAAAGGATTTGCATACATGTCTTTAAATGTCACAGTAGGGTTTATGGAAACTAACAAAGGATAGTGCAGTGCCCAAGGTCTAGCACTAGCAGTAACTGAATTTCTACTTCTATTTCTAAAGAAGCAAAGAAGGGAGAATTTACCAGGATCAAGAGCTGTAGGAGAGCCACATAATGGGACTATGACCTTCAGTAGAGAGAGGTAGCTAAGTGAGGGCAAGAAGAAAGAAGGATGGTAGAAAATGAAACAGGGAGGCATCCAGAAGGCATCCAGTGCATTCTTTTATTATAGTGAAATACTCACTCCCTACTTCCAAACACATACCCTGTCCTGCTTCCCCCATTTGACAATACACAGACAGATAAGGGATGCTTTGAATAGTAGGAGCCTAGTACTTGTTTGTTGAACAAATGAGTGTTTGATAGCTAATCCTATGATTGAATAAGTACACAGAAAATATTCCTTTTTACATCAGATTCCCTTTTTAATTCCATGTAGATTTAGACATGATGCTACTTATATACTGGATAGTTAATATGTTCCACTATTTTCACTATATACATTTTCAAGGCCTAAAGTATAAGGTTTACTGCAGCATTTATCAACAGTATGTAAAACAGAAGCAGTTGTGAACACATATTTATTCATAATAAATAAAAGAACCATGTTCCTAACTTATAATGTGAGCCAGGAGGATAAGAGAACTTTGGAACAGCTTAATGCTTGAGTCACTATTGGTCAGGGTGACCCAAGGCAGCATTGTCATTTCTGTGAAATGGACATGGAATATCTTTTCTCTTTTTTTTAAAATCAGTTTTCTAATAGAAAAGGATGTTAGGAAGTTAAGGGAGAAAAAAAGTTTATTAGTTAAAATATGCATTAGACTCCAAGAAAACCAAGAAAAATTGGGGGGTGGGGAGGCAGTGTAGGTAAAAAGGCATCATTTTGATAAACTGAGGTTAATGTACCCTGTTATGTCCTTCTATTGCGATGGTTGTACACGGCTCATCAAGAAGCTAATGCAAGGGAGAAGAAGAGTGACTGTTGGCAGGCACATTCCAGCTGATGCCAAAGGAAGGTTCCCAGCCAGGTTATCCTTACTGCTTAATAGTGTCGCATTATGGAGTACATGTAACAATGTGTATGAAAACTGTATGGTACAACAGAAAGATAAGTTCTCATTTCAGGATATTCAGGGCAATACTGGGGTAAAATCATAGCTACTGTGTTCAAGGAGATGTTCTTAAAGTACCATCCAAAATTGTCAGAAAGCATCTATTATGTACTTGGCTCTCAGTGGCCCTCAGCTCCTCCAACTGGATTTTTATTGAGTGATGTAGATAATTGTGTCCTCTGACCACTAATAAACTCTGGCTATGATTAAGTAACGCAAGTAAGTATCAGATCAAAGACAGAGATCTAGAATCTTAAGCTTCATTCTGTGGCCTTTCCCATAATCATGCTGCCTCCCAGTTTATGATTAGGTAGTACATTAAAAAAATGAAAGAAAGCAATTTCGTGTGTCACTGGAGAGAGGTGCTCATTACTTTTAGAATGTACTCAGGGATAAATGATATGTATGAGATTTGGCTCTCAGTTTTCAAAATCACGATTTTACGGGTTTCCTGCAAGGGCATACAGTGGTGCATTTATTGTAAGGAGAAATCTTAAATTATTTTAAGTTGATCAATGTGACTTCAGCCTCTTGATTAGCTGTAGTATTGACATTTTGACAATTCCAGTTTTATGGCATCTCCCAACATCTAATTATAGATAAAAAAAGAGTTCTCAGGTGACTGATCAAACAGGAATGATTATTTGGCCTCTGTGGAATTTGAGTGCCAACAGAGGAAGCAGCAAGCCTGGATGCCTATTTTAGTTGGCAGAATACAGTTGTTTAAGTCTTTTTTCTCCCTAGTATCTCATATCTTAAATATTATGTACTGTGTCCCTGCACTACACACTACATTGAATTTAATGGCACACAAGTCTAATGAATCAGTGTGTTCCATTCAAAGTCAATAATGATAATGTATTTTTATTTTCATATGGCACTGTGAAACAAAAACATTTCACAAAAATTTACTGCCTCATATATATGAACCAGAGGTAGCTTATGTATTTTAACAATAGTTTACTCCCTCTGCCTTAATCAATATATTGTTTCCAAAGCTCAGTGGAGGACAATTATTGTCAATTTAAAAAAGAAAAATAATCTTACCTAACTAGTGTTATGCTATAGTGCAGGGTGAAATTTTATACTATTGATCTCACTTGCCGAAGGAATAGTTATATGGTAGCGATTCCTATTATGATGTTGCTGCGTTTCAAAGAAATGACTACACACAGGTTCAGCTCACTTCAGCGAATAGTGTCCTAAACTTTTATGTTATATTTTAAATTACACCTTCAAATTGAAGAGACTCATGTTAGAACATCCCTTCTTCCTTCCTGAATCCCCATTTGCCATCCCCAATACCTAACTTCCCTGATTTCGTCAATGGAATACCATTCTAGACTTCCATTAATTTTAAGCTAATTTCTTTTATTGACTGCATTCTCTTTTTAATTAGTCAACATGTCCTGTCACTTTTATTTCAGAAAATCGACTCATCGTCATATTTTTTTCTACTTTAGTATTCACATTGTCATTATAATTGATGCCCAAAGCAGCTTGACTAATTTCTGGGAGGGTGGGGCACTAAGCTTGGACGCTACACGGCCGGCCGAGAATTACACAGCCACTATCTTACAATCTTTATTTCTAAAGTAAGGAAGCTGAAACTCAGATAGCTTGAGGGTTTTGCCCAACGTCATAAAGTTACTAACTGGCAGAGGTGGACTTGGAAACTTGGAATCTCAACCCATGCACACTGCTACCAACCCGCCTAAAGGAAAGGGGCCTCTCTAATTATGATGCTTGATATTGCTTTATGTGTGCAAGTTTTCCCAATAAATCATAATTTCATCAGAAAAATTACTTAGATGCTGCTACAGTAAGCATAATTCTCTGAGTTAGAGTGTGATACAGAGGACGTTTGGAGGAAATTTGAGTGATTTGATTTACCAGATGGTGAAACTCTGATCTCTGGATGTGATCATGTAATCTCTAATTGGGAGCTCAGTTTGTATTTAGTTGATGCAGAAAAGGGGGTTGTGTTAGAGACCACAGCGGAACCTATCTGAAGAAATACAAAATTTTGGATTACGGAAGAATCTGCAAAATGTTGGGGGCAGAGGAATGGTATGTTATAGTACTTCAGCTAAATATATTTTAAATAATGCTCTGTGAATCTTTTCATCACTAAAGAAATGCACTATAATTCCGCTGCTCAGGACTGTGAACTGAGAATTGTAAGTTTGTATTTTCCTAAGTTTTTTATATCGGTTTTGGGGTTTAAAGGAACACTGTATATATTGAAAATATTTGTCTAGCCAGTCCAGAAATATTTGACAACATTCCTAAAAAGGTTAAAACGTTATTTAGGTACTATTACACAATTGATTTATGCTCATTATTAAAAGTTTTACATCATGTTATAGTATCTGGTTTTAGGCTCCTTTGCTCTCTGCCATGCAAGGCAGGTAATTATCCTACTGGTGCTTACTATGGCATACTATGCTTTCTTTATCAAGAACTTAGACAAACTCTACTTTGATCATTTATGTTCAATTAATTGCCTTTTTTGCTTAATTAGCTTGTTTTTTTTTTAATACATCCTTTGTCATTGAATCAGACAGCTTTCTACTTCAGAAATGGACCAAAAATGCCTCAGGCTATTATTTCTGGCTTCAGATTTCTCAGACTCTGTGGCTCGAACATCACAGGCTGCCTCTTCAGGCTTCCTCATTAAAGAACAACCACTCCATAACCCATGAAATGATCTCTTCTTGGGGCTTGTCTAAGGTCAGTGATTTTTTCCCAGGTTATGACTGCCTCAGATCTTTTGCAGTCAAACATTTGTGATTTGCATAATTTCTTCAATGAAGATAAAATCATAATTTTCCAAAAGTTTAATAGCATTTTTGGTCTTTTGCTAATATTTGTAACTTTATATTTGGGTTTTGCAACTGTGGAATAAGTCTTTACATTATGTTTTCAATCAGTGATTAATTTATTTCTTTTTTTTTTATTTTTATTTTTATTTTATTTATTTATTTATTTATTTTTTTTAAACATGTATGGGGAGGGCAGGAATCCCCCATTTTTTTTTTTTTTTTTTTTTTTTTTTTTTTTTTTTTTTTTTTTTTTTTTTTTTTTTTTTTTTTTTTTTTTTTTTTTTTTTTTTTTTTTTTTTTTTTTTTTTTTTTTTTTTTTTTTTTTTTTTTTTTTTTTTTTTTTTTTTTTTTTTTTTTTTTTTTTTTTTTTTTTTTT
>PVJI01015201.1:0-16249 GCA_004026765.1 Micronycteris hirsuta | reverse complement strand
AGGGGAAGGGAGGGAGACAGAGGGAGAGAAACAGCAATGTATGGTTGCCTCTCACATGGCCCTCATGGGGACCTAGCCTGCAACCTAGGCATGTGCCCTGATTGGGAATCGAACTGGGACCCTTTGGTTCCCAGCCCGCGCTCAATCCACTGAGCTACACCAGCCAGGGCTGATTAATTTATTTCTTAAAAAAATCAGTTAGTGGTCCTTTGCGTTAGGTATTGTAATTATTACAAAGATAGTCGTTAACACTTTCTACCCTGAATGAGTTTATGATTTAGTAGAAATAAGTAATGTATACTTCTACTTTGTATACATTGTTTTAACTCCAAGTCTGTCACATACACACAAATATTGGATAAACTATAAGATTATACTTAAATAGCTCCTATTGTGGTCATTGCAGGTGTTAAACAAGAAAGTATCTACAGAAATTACTTGCAGTAATATTCAAAATTTACTATATGCTAATTGTTACATTTTCATTATACATGATAGAATTATAAGTGTTAAGGAAGACACCAAGAAGTTGTTTTGAAAATTCAGCTGAATCACAATACCTCCTATGAAATTAATACCATTCTAACTTTATTTAATTGAGTACAATAGGGTGATAAATCTTACTCAGACTTCTACTGATAGGATATACTCCTTTTATCCTTTAAGTTTTCCATGTTCTTGTGCAAATTTCTGCTGATTACAAACAAGTGAAATGGGGAAAGAGAAACTGAAAGACTGGGAGAAGGAAAACAAAAGAGAGAAAACAGGCGAATCAGGAAAATGACAGAGTAAAAGCAAAAATAATTGTGGAAAGAGACTAAAATAAGAGTATCTGTAGGATGCAGAATACTAGGGAGAAAGGAATAGTAATAAAAACAAAATTCAACCGAGTAAATTGTAAAGATATATTGGTTTTACCACTGATTTATCAGTCGGACAGCATCCAATCTAGCAGATAGAGAAGGAGCCCTGAAGAGCTGGCAGCGTTCTCTCTGGCAGATTACCTGATGAGTAGTGATTAGGCGATTCCTGACTGACAGGTTTAATATTTCATTTCTGGGAGAACTGGAACTGTAATTAAGTACCAGTGTGGTGAGTTTGGGTGGTGGTGATGTGGGGTTTAGCATAAGCAACTCCATTTTGGACATGTTATCTTGTCTTTACATTAGAAAGAGGACAATGAGAGAGCTACAGATGAAAACAGATGAGAGAAGTTATTATTAACTTATCTGTAGTGTATTTGCCTAAAATGAAGAAAGGAATCTGCATTATTTGTTAAAAACGTAGGAACTAAAATGCTGATTAGTGTCTAACATTTTTAGGTTTTTGATAGTGGCAAAAGAGCATTGATATCAGTTATTCATAAATCCACATTTATATGTATTTATATATCACTTATTTTTAAGGATAAAAACATCAATGGCGGGGAGGAACATATATAATAAAAGATTATAATTGATATATATTTTTAAAGATTTTATTTATTTATTTTAGGCAGAGGGGAAGGGAGGGAGAAAGAGAGAGAAATATCAATGTGTGGTTGCCTCTTGTGCACCCCCCACTGGGGACCTGACCTGGTCCGCAACCCAGGCATGTGCCCTGACTGGGAATTGAACCAGTGACCCTTTGGTTCACAGGCCGGCGGCACTCAGTCCCCTGAGCCACACCAGCCAGGGCCATAATTGATATTTTAAGTGACAATCAGTGCTGCTTTTCTACCGCTTTTTTCTCAGAACCCAAAATTTTGGGCTATTGGTGGCATTATTTGCAGAGAATGTTAGCCTTTAGACAATTCCATTTCTCCTCTGGGTTCTGATTTTTTGGGAATCTTGATCATTAAAAGAAACCCTGGTGTTATAGCATCTGAACTTTTAGCATTATATCAACAATTACACTTGAAATTCATTGCTGAAATTTCTTCACTTGGAAATTAGTTTTTTCAACAAACGATAAATTTATAAAATTACTAAAATTATGTATCTAAAAATACACAGATACATACAAACCATACATGCATACATATGTAGCTTAACATTCAGGATCAAACAACCTCTGTTTACCTTTGAATATGTACAGTTAATGAGTAGGTTATATAATTTGAAATCCATTAGAAATATTATATATTAGAATTTGTTTACCTATATACACATAGACATTTTAGAACCAGTTTGTTAATACCCAAAATCCCCAAGCTTGTTGGCATTTTGATTGAGATTGCATTGGCTCTATAAAAAAAAGTTGTGAAGAATTAATACATTAAAAATATTGGACTTCCTTAGATGGCGGCATAGGTGAATGCGCCGTGCTGCATCGCCAAACCAAACAAGGAAAAAAATCAAAAATTTACCCAACCAAAAACAGCCAGATCTGACAGAAAATCGAACTGAGAGGAAGTCCGACAACCAAGGAATTAAGGAAGATACACATTCATCCAGTCTGGTGAGCTGGGAGGAGCAGGGCAGAGGGAGTGTGCTCAGGGACTCCTGGTGAGCAGACGGCAGGTCCGCTGTTGGAGGGGCGGTTCCCGCAGGGCTGCAGCACACCCAGACGGGGGTGCCTGACCAAAGTGTGGCCAGCGCCCGGCTCATCCGGACCCAGCGGGGCCGAGACTGGTGGACCAGGCAGGTCCGCATTTGTGGGCAGACGGACGGGGAGAGAAAGCAGGGCCCAACCCATCCGCGCAGATGGAGAGCACCTGTGGGGGTGGAGTCGGGGGCAGGAGGAACTCCCGGCCTCACAGAAGAGTTCAATGGGGAGACCCGCCGGGGATTGGAGCTGTGCAGCCCATCCACCGACCCCGGAGCGACCCCTGGAGCCAGCGCAGATGGGCTCGAATTGCTTGCAGGAGGCGGTGTGGGTGCGGAGAGTGGAGCAGGCACCATTGTGCACTCAGGTCCCACCCCCACAGGCTACGTCACAGTCCAACTACCGTGAGTTTCCCTGCCCAGGTGAACCCCAAGGCTCCGCCCTCCTCACAGCAACAGCCTCACCAAGGGAAAAAAAATGGCCCAAAGAAAGGAACAGATCAAAGCCCCAGAGGTAACCAACCAAGAGATAACCAACCTATCAGATGCACAGTTTAAAACCCTTGTAATAAGGATGCTAACAGAATTCGACGAAAAATTATCGAAATTTCTTAAACAAATGAGGAGAGATCTGCAGGGAACCAATAGAGATAAGAAGGAAACTGGGACTCAAATCAATGGAGTGGACCAGCAGAAATAAAAAAACATCCAACCAGAAAAGAATGAAGAAACAAGAATTCAAAAAATGGAGGAGGGGCTCAGAAACCTCCAGGACATCTGTAAACGTCCCAACATACGGATCATAGGGCTGCCAGAAGGAGAAGAAGAAATCCAAGGAATTGAAAACTTATTTGAACACATAATGATGGAGAATTTCCCGAAGCTGGGGAAGGAAATAGACATTCGGGAAGTCCAGGAAGCTCAGAGAGTCCCAAAGAAGTTGGACCCAAAGAGGAACACACCAAGACACATCATAATTACATTACCCAAGATCAAAAATAAGGAAAGGATCCTAGAAGCATCAAGAGAAAAGGAGACAGTTACCTACAAAGGAATCCCCATAAGACTATCAGCTGATTTCTCAAAAGAGAGACCTTGCAGCCATGAAGGGGCTGGACAGAGGTGTTCCAAGTCATGAAAGGCAAGGACCAACATCCAAGAATACTCTATCCAGCAAAGATTTCATTTAGAATGGAAGGGCAGATTAAGTGCTTCTCAGATAAGGTCAAGTTCAAGAAGTTCATTACCACCCAGCCTTTATTGTATGAAATGTTAAAGGGAGTTATATGAGGTATGGAGGAATATCAACAGGGGAGTGGTAGGGGGAGAGCGTGGGAATGGGGCACAGAACAAGTAGCATAAATGGGAGGTAGACAACAGACAGGGGGAGGTTAGAATAGTATAGGAAGTGCAGGAGCAGAAGGACTTATGTGTATGACCTATGGACAGAACTAAAGGGAGGGGAAAGAGGGGGTAAGGGGGTGGGGGGCAAGAAGGGGGGGAAAGTGGGACAACTGTAACAGCATAATCAATAAAATATAGTTAAAAAATATTGGATATGCTGATTACCAGAGGGAAGGAGCATGGGAGCAGGTAGAAAAAGTTAAAGGGGAAATAATGGGTGATGAAAGGAAACTAGATTATGGGTGGTGAACACACAATACAATATACAGATAATGTATTACAGAATTATACACTTAAAAGCTATTTAATCAACCAACATAACACCAATAAATTCAATATAAATATTTCTTAAAAATAAATAAATAAAAATAAAAATATCAGGTATGCCAACTCTTGAACACAATATAACTGTTCACTTATTTAGAGCTACATTCATTTACTTCATTGGTGGTATGCCGTTTTCATCATATAGATCATGCTCCTATTTTTGTATGTACAAATTCTGTTCAGAAGGTATCCAGCAATGTAATATGAAAAACAGAGACACTTATTGAAGAAAAATACAAGATACAAGAAACATTGTACACAGGACAACGATGCCTCAGTCCCTGTCAAAGTAGGCACTTTGAAACCTCACACAGTTCTCCCAATTACCATCAGCTGCCCTGTTTGTTGTATTTTCCTGAGTCTCACTGAAGGTCTGAAATCTCTTCTCTTTCAAAGGTGATTTTAGTTTTGGGAAAAGCCAGAAGTCACAGGGCACAAAATCTGGGCCGTAGGGGGGCTACTTTTGGGAAAAGTGTGTTATTTAATTTCTGAATACTTAGCAGTATTCCACCTATTATTTCTAGTTTGATTTTATTATGGACAGCAAACACTTAATAAGATTTCTATTATTTTAAATTTGTTAAGATTTGTTTTATGGCTCACAACTTGGTCTGTCTTAGAAAGTAGTACCTGCACATTTGAAAGAAGGTATATCCTGATTCTGATAATGTTGAGTAGCACCTATAAAGTTCACAAAAGTTTAGTTGGTTGATAGTGTTACTCAGACGCTCTGTGTCCTTACTGATTTCCTGTTTACCTGTCCTGTCAATCGCTTTGAATGGAATGTTGAACTATCCAACTATAGATAAAGACTTGTTTATTTCTCCTCTCAGTCTATCATTTTTACCCTTATATAATTTTAAGGACTGTTGCAAGGAGTGTAAACATTAAGGATTGCTTTGTCTTAGATCTACATAGCACCAGCCTATGGCAAAACACTATTATAATGCTATATGTATAGTATAAGGACCTTATGACATTATATTTCTATTTCCTTCCTTCCTCCTATGTGCAATTGTGTTAGACTTTTTCATATGTTATAAACACATAGAATATAGGTTCTTCTTTTACTTTAGACAGTTATCTTTTATCATAATTAATAATAAAAATAATTTTAATTTTTTATTTATTTGTTTAGTTTTCTATACTCTTTGTTTTGCATAGATTCATGATTCATTTTGATATTATCTGTGTCTGCCTAAAGATTTTAATAGTTCTGTTGGCAATAAATTCCCTGTTTTTCTTGAGAAAGTCATTATCTCTTTCACCTTTAAGGGCAAATTTCACTAGATGTAAAGTTCTAGTTTGTTACATTTTTCTTTCATCACTGAAACATGTCACGCAACTGATTCTTGTTTGCGTGGTTTTTGACAAGACACGAGATGTCCGCCATAATGAACATTCTGGTTCCTACGCACTCAAGTGTCTTTCCCACTCCCACCCAGGCTTCTTTCAAGATTCTCTTTGTCTTTGGTTTTCTGCACCTTACATAGGATATGCTCAGGTAGTTTTTTGGGGGGCATTTATGGGTTTTATTTTTTGGTTTGGATATATAGTTTGGAAAATTCTTACCTTTTATCACTGGTGTATTTCTTCTGTTCTTTCCTTTGGTTTTCCATTTACAACTGTGTTGCACCTTTGAAATTGTCTGACAGTTCTTGAATAGTCTGGATTTTTTTTTCACTTTTTTGTCTCTTTGCATTTCTGTTTGAGAGGTTTCTGCTATACTGAAAATGTGTTCCTATAGTTACCATTACTGAAGTAGGATTACATCTGCCCTGTAGGTAGACTGTGTACGTTAGACATCATGGAGGGCGCTTCAGGTGTGCTTAGTCTGCTGCCTTATGAGTCATGAAGTCTGTTCACAGACTCTAAAGCAGCGTCTATTAAATTCATGATTTGAGGAGATTTTTGAAAACTAAAACTAGTAGAACTTAAAATTCTAGCTTAAGAGAGTGCAAGTATTTTAATATATTTAATAGATTGACACCCCTCATTTCAAAAAGTCATTCTTAGAGAATTATATAGTTCTGGGAATCATGGAAGCAAAGAGTAAATTTGGGAGGGTAGATGTCCATTTAATTGTCTTACTCAATGGACTCTATCTTGATGAAGGTGGACAAATGTAGACAAATGTTCTTGCTTTCTGATTTTTTTTTTTTTTTTGAGATACAGTGGGAAGCATCCCACAGTAAAAACTAGCACTTTGGAAAAAGGGAGAAAGGCTCTTTTTGGAGAATTTATGATAGAAGAGTATCTCCATTTATAGTATTGATGACATGCTGAACAGATTAACGGCATATTTTATTTTTATCATTATCATTATTATCACTCTGCTGGGTTAGTATTTGAGCAACTTAAGATATTTTTTCTTCCATATTCTTCATTCTACTGTAGATATTTATAAATCACCTTTGATGTGTGATGATTCTTTCTATTAGGCACTGGGATATGAAAATGAAAACATGAACTCTTCCCCTGCCCCAATCCGTTGATAGTATATAATTTATAAGTAACAATTCTTAATCTTCTTCTCTTTGGTTCTTACGTTTATCTATAGCCTGGAGCATTTTTTTAACATCATGGAATTTGGTTTTTGGTGTTGACAGCAAAAAGTATAACTTTAATGCCAAACTCCAGAAAGTCTTATATTCTCTTTGTCTCTATTTCAATTTGAATACCTACAAGCTGAGCACTTAAATAAATATTAGCTACTATAGTTTGAAGATTTCACTTTGATCTATATATTTGATTTATTGATTGTTTTTAGTTTATAGTAATATGTCACTGATTAAATTCACATTGTACAATTCAGTAGCTGAAGTTCTTAGATTGAAAACACATGTGACTCAAGAAAAAGCAGACATTTGGATACTCTGTTTTTTCACGGTTCAATAAAAACCTCAGCCTATTGAATTTCAACTCCAGTGCAAGGCTCATCTCTTTAGTTAAGCTTTTTTCAATTTGGCTATGAGCATCCTATTGCTGCGAGAAACTGAAAGCTCAGCATTTCTTTCATTTGCTGTTTTATACCTAATGTGTTTCCAGTAGCCATAGTAAGCACAAATGTTATTATGAATTTCATATATAAATATGTATCTTAGAGTCTTCCAGAAACAGCAACAACAAACTCTAGTTTTAGATTCCTGCAGTGAGATAAAAAATATGTATTCAGTTACATCTACAAATTTTAATAGTGTTTATATTAAATTAATAATAATAACCTAAAATGTTTTTTTCATACATATCTAAGAATAGTTTGAGAGTAAATGGATGAAAACATAGAAAACTGTAATATGTAGGAAACCAGGGCATGGATTTCCTATATATCTCTTAAAAAAAAGAAAATAACAGTGTGATTTACTATTTAACACTTTTTTTACCAGAGATTCTTGAGTCTCAAATACCTTTATTGTTCTGCAGATGTGCAGATGATCTGCAGATGATCGCTCAAGTCCCTTCTCACTGAGATGTTTAGATTTTCTTATTCTGTAGTCCTTTACTTTCTGTCTACAGTATTAGAACAGAAAAAAGACACAGAGTTCTGTATGCTATAACCTGGAACGCTCTGCGTCACCTCCCATTTGTTCTCCTATCTACATCAGTGCATCAGTCTTTTTCCTGTGTCCCTTTAATTATGCTTCAGATTTTCCACCTCTATTCCCATGCCCTGGCTTTCCAACAACTCTGCTCTTAACAGTTTATCAGGTCATCAGATTTTAGGGCTTAGCCTTGACCTTAAAATAGTGCCAGTTTCTTCAGCTTGCTGTGAGTTTATGTGAAGCAATGCTTAAGGCATTCTTAACCTAGACATTGAGAAATAGAAAGGCTTCAATGCATGCCACCTGTTTTTTGACTCATTAAAATGTAATGTTCTTGTAAAACAGAAATACCATGATTCTGCAGTGACACATGTGTGCGGGGTGGAGCATATGTGTGTAAGTGCACAAAAAGAGAGACATTGGATGAAAGATAAGTGAGTATGAGATCAAGGGACATAAATGAAAATGATGAACTGAACCTTGAAGTGTTAGATTTTCAGTGGTCTCAGAACTCTGTTCTATATAAGATAAGGTACAAAGACCTTGAAAGAAAACAAAGAATTCCTTAAGTGTTATAAAAATTCTGCTGCCTCTTGAACAATTATCGAGTCACTGTAAGAATTAGTCTCCTTAAAAAGAATATATTATTATTATTTTTAAAGATTTTATTTATTTATTTTAGAGAGAGGGGAAGGGAGGGAGACAGAGAGGGAGAGAAACAGCAATGTATGGTTGCCTCTCACATGGCCCTCACTGGGGACCTGGCCCGCAACCCAGGCATATGCCCTGACTGGGAATCGAACTGGGACCCTCTGGTTCCCAGCCCACGCTCAATCCACTGAGCTACACCAGCCAGGGCAAAAGAATATATTATTTTACATGTTTGAATATATGTGTAAAATGTAATTCATGAGTTCTGTTCTATCAGAAGTGAAAATGTTCGCTAGCTGTAACTTTGATCATGAATCTGTGGTGTATGGAGTATATCTGGAAAGGAAATGTCTGATCTTCATGACTTAGAGAACCCGCCATTGACAGATATTAGGGGCTTACTCGGTATCTATAATTCTACTGCCAATTCTACTTTAATCAGAAAGGTAGAAGTATCTCTAATAAAAGTATCTCTGTCCAAACAGGTAACCAGATTAAAGATATGCTCACGTAAATTTGTCTCCTTTCTATGTCATGTTCCTGTCTGCTTCTCTTTCTTGGTTTTCTAGGCTTGGGTTAGAAGTCTGGAGGTGTATGCCAGTATTCTCCCGCTTCTTAACACTTCATGCTGTATTCAGTTTTGTAACTGGTCCCTACCTTAGAAACGTACTGTGTACTCAGATTTGGATATCACAAAAATAGTAATTATAGATTTCATTTTACTCATAATTTAAATATGGAGCCTCTAAAGAGAAAGCTTTTCTATACTTCTAATACTATCTTTCCAATCTTACTTGAGAAGGAAAAACAGATCCATATAAAAAAATTGCAGGAAAATGAAAAGTATCTCTAACTATAATTTAGAGCTGCATGAATCTGTGGTGAATGGAATAAGTTTAAAAGGAAAATTTCTAATCCCAATGACTTCTTCTAGAGCCTTCCATTAAAAATAATTAGGGGCTTACTTTTGTATATCATTTTTTACTTTCAAATCCTACTTTTTAAACTACCAGAGCTAGTGACATAGACTTCTACAATAAAACTTAACTTTTTAGAATTGTTTTTCAGATTGGTCTTCATTCATTGTGTGATGATAGGAAAAACAAATATCTCCTTCTTCTATCTCTAGGTATGTGTGTATGTATAAGTATATGAATTAAAAGAAAGATATTGTACATGTGTGACTCAATATTTACTACTTTGTAATTATAATGAAATTATTACTAAGTGAAAAAATTAATCCATTAATTCTAATCCCTAGAACAATACTATGAAAATCTCTTATTTCTTCCTTTTACAAACTAGAGGGCTGGGGTGAATTGGGATAAATCAGTTTGTCTGGGCCACCGAGCCAGCAAATGCGAAAGCTGGCAGTCAAACCCAAACCAATACATATGACTCAATTTTGCATGTTCAATTTTACCACATTGTTTTTATTGAATCATATAAAGTGAATATGGAAGAGAGAAGCCTATCAAGGGTACAGATATTGGTGAATTTAAAGTACTTTTTGGAAAATTTTGGGCCAAGGGAAGTGATTAAGAAAAGGTATTAACACAATAATTGACTAAAATATATTCTAGATTATCCCTTGCAAAGTAAAAGTGCCTCAAGTGCTTGTTTTAGTTGTGACAGAATACTGTACAGAGATTGTTGCTCATTCAGTAAAGTTCTAAAATGATCCAGTAAGAGATCAACATGTGCAAAGGTGACAGAAAAATGATAATCGATGGAGAGGACATTATTTCAATAGGAACTAATTTTCTTCTCGTTCTTCGCTCTTCTGTTAGTGTTTTTCTTTTTCTTTATTTCTTTTTTTATCTTGTAAAAGGGAAAGGAACTATTTATTAAAAGTTATACAGGTTTAGAGTAATGGCAGAATGTCACTATTAAGTCCCAAAGTCCCTTTAAAACACCCACAAACACACACACAGTCCTGCCTCCCCTAGCCAAACCTGGCCAGTCAGGGGTACTATCTCTCAGGACAAGAAATAGAAGTCCATAGCTTGGCTAGGCACCCATTCTTAATCCAAAACTTCATCCTTATGGTGGACTATGGAATCTGTCTGCATCCTTTCAAACTGTGTGGCTGAGAGAGAGCTCTGCATGGCTGCTACATCTTGCTTTCCTGCTTCCTAAGCTGCATGGTCAAGAGAGCCCCCTCTCTGCTCCCAAACCACATGGTAAAAGCCCTGTGTTAGTGTTTTTTCCATTGTAGCATAACTAACAGAGAGAGTGCAGGAAGATGAATCTTATGCTTATGATCCGCACAGAGATTTGGTGGTTACAGCTGGGAACACTGTATGTATGTGCAATACTTGAGGTATTTAGGGAGGGAACAAAGCAATTACTCTCCTTTGCCTCTCCTTTTTGTTTAATAGCAGCTATATGCTTGATGTAGAGATAATCTTGATCATACACTAGAACCAAAGATAAATATTATAGACAAAACAAAGGAAATGGTTGGATATGAGAGAGTGATCTGAGACCTATACTTGGAAAGCATTCAGTTTCTAACAGTCTGCTACTGAAGAAGGCAAGAATAACTAATGCAGCTCATCACTCACACTAGAAAGTATTATACTCACCCAAATATTGTAGCTGCAAATAAAGGAAGCAAAGTTATTTGCTCTGTGAAGGTAATGGGTTAAATATTAGTAAAATTTTCACTAAAAGACCAAAAACAATTTTATTACAATGGATTCTAACCTGACTCCATGCATGTTGTAATACGATTGGAATTGAAATTAGACATTAGTTCTTATATTGGAACAAGTATTACTAAACATTTTATAATGAAAGACATTATGCTATTAATTCATAAATCACTACAAAACTCAAGCAGATATCTAATATCTATCTACATAGTGGCTATGCATATTATAACATAATTTCTGAAAAACAATGAGAATGAGAAAAATCTTTAAAACAGGAAAAATTATAAAACAAAAAAATCAAAATTGATGTAAGTAAAAAACTTATCCTATAAACTTATAAAAAACTTGTAAGTAAAAAGGCTAAAATCTACTGAAGACAATAGAAAAGTAATTTCAAAATCTAGCAAGTGTAGATTTTAGATATGAATTTATATATCCTTTAAAGCGAAGTTTCCCAAACAGTGTGCAGTGGCATAGTGGCATGTTTAGATCAGCATTTTGGCATTTTAGGAACTCGAGTCACTATTAAAAATTAGTGAGATTCCTACCACCACAAAGAGTTTTTGTTTATGTATTTGTTTTGTTTGAATTATATCTATCAATATTTACTTTTTTAGAAATTAAAAGTGAGAAATTTAAAACATATTCTATTGTATTTAATGACAATAAATATATTAACCTCAACACAAAACATATTTTTTATGAAAAAAGTACATTTTCCAAAAAGACAACTCATAGGAGTAGTGTCATTGTTCTACATTTTTAAAAATTTCTCTACTGTCTGGTTTAATTGGGAATTTGATTATCACATATGATATTTTAAAATTCAATCTGTTTAGTGTTTAGATTGTAACATAAAAAGAAAATTTTGCCTCACACAAATATGTACCTGGAAAAGGAGACATATTTTAATAGTTTTTCCACATAATTAGAAATATTTTTGATACTACACCAAAACTTGACAGATGGCAGTTTCTTAGAAGTTAGTTTCAGTGTGGAGTCTTAAACCTGTAAAAAACATTCCATATTCAGTTTAATTAAACTTTATTTATTGGTCTAAGATGTCAAATGAATATTTTATTGATGGAAGCTTTTTGATATAATGCACTGATCAAATGGAAATGCTGGTTTCTTCAGTGACACAGATTTTCCAAATGTTGATTCTTTTCATGATACAATGTAAAAATAGCATTTGCTGAGGTCACTACTCCTGTCAAGTGAAAAATCTTTTTTTTTTTTTAAATCAAGAGTTTCTTTTCTTTTTTTTTTTTAAAGATTTTATTTATTTATTTTTAGAGAGAGGAGAAGGGAGGGAGACAGAGAGGGAGAGAAACAGCAATGTATGGTTGCCTTTCACATGGACCTCACAGGGGACCTGGCCCGCAACCCAGGCATGTGCCCTGACCGGGAATCGAACCGGGACCGTCTGGTTCCCAGCCCGCGCTCAATCCACTGAGCTACACCAGCCAGGCTCAAGAGAAAAATCTTTAGCTTGTACGAGGCTCTTCCTTTGCCTTATTGTGCAGGATACATGTTTTCAAAAATTTTAATTTTTTTCTGGAAAGCTTAAAGTTCAGCATTGGCAACAAATACTGTGAGTTTTTCTTAAAATGAAATACATACTTCATTAATTTTTGAGAAAATGTTTGCCAAATAACCCTGTCTAAATAACCATATTTTGTCAGGTATTCCTTCTTGTAAAAATATATGCAATGAAAAAGCAATTGATTCAGTCTGTAACTTAAAATAAAATCATAAAAATGTTCTTTGAGACAACCACTGTACTTTTGATATAAAGCAGACATGCTCTGTATGTAAGTCCTATTTTGTCACACAGAATATTTTTAAAAAGTGTAAAGTGTCAATATTTAATTAAATAGTATTTTTCTAATCAAGAACATTTGTAAGTGAAACTGTATATTCTCTTTTTTCCTTTGTGTGGTGGTAAAAAATAAAATGAATATAAGTACCATTTGGTGTCACTGCCTTGACTCGTGCTGAGATGCTTGAAGTTTAACCTTTTGCTGCTTCTGCTATAGTCATTCATAAATCCACACAGCAAATGAGGCAAGTGATGCTTTATGGTTATTATGAAAATAGGTTTTACTTTCTGGACTTGTAAAAGGGTCTTGAGAGTTGCTCAGGATCAACAAAACACATTTTGGCATTTTGGGGTCTAGAAATAATATGTTACAACTTTGGCAGTAATAGAATAAGGCAAATTATAAAAATATTTTAAAAGGAATAGATATAGCCTAATAAGATTATAAACATTTTATAAAGCCTAACATTCACAGATGTGGAAAAATGGCACAACAAAACACACATAAATTAGTGAGTCAAATTGTAGTTTCCAGGCCTAGAAAGAGATTTAAGTATATTCTGCAATGAAATAAATTTTAAAAAATGGCATTTTAAGTGGAAGAAAAGGTGGTTTATTCAGTTTACGGTGTTTTATAATTGGTCCTAGATCTGGTTGGAAAAAATATCATATACAAAATAAATCTAGAGTGATTTAAAAATAAAAAGTAAAAAATAATTAACAAGCAAAGTTAAGTCTGTATTTCTGAAAATTTTGATGGGATCTTCCTAAATAGGACTAAAAAAACCAGCTACATACATAGTGGTGGTGGGTGGTAACTACAAAGTGAAAAATAGTGAATGCCAGAATGGCATAAAAATAAGTTTAAAATATATATATCATTTATTAACACTAATATACAGAAAGTTCCTACAAATTTATAAAAAAGACAAACTACCCAATAGACTATTAAATTCTCCTAGAGATTTTTCATACTTTTGTTATATGTAGTATTCTTCAATACTTAATATTCTTCACACTTTAAATGATGTCTTATATCTAATTGTTTTTCAGGTTGTTTTTTTGCTAGTGTCCAAGGTAAATGACTATAACAATTTTATATCTGGTTCTTTTACTAAGCTGTCCTATTTTACAATAATTTGTAGATATTTTCCTGCCTTGAAACCTTAATTTATTCTTCTCTTATTGCATTGGCTTAGATCATCAATAAGATGTGTTAATGCACTTGAAAGGAAATAGTTCTAACATTTAGATAGTACTTGCTGTATGTATATGTTTTTATATTTCCTTTTATCATCATTTACTAAGAATCTTTTAACATAAATTGATATTTAGTGTTTTGAAATGTTTACTACACTTGCTGTGATAATCATACATTTTATCTCTTTTAAGCAGTCAATGTGATAAATTAATTTCAAAATTTTCTAAAATTAAAATTTTACCATTTACTCTATGAGATGCATTGAAACTATCTTTTTGCCTTAGGGGTCAATTTACATTCCTTCAGCTCATGAAAAGGAGGTGTATTCTCTGTTTTCCAAAGATTAATTCTTATTTTTTAAACCAATGATTTTTAGTACCTCTCTATTCTTACACTTTCTTCTGTATATGTCTTGCAATACAGTGGCAAGAAAGATTATAATAAATACTTTTATACTTCTATCTTTTCCTTTCCTATTTCCTACAGTCCAGGTTTTCTTTAGTTAGATGTTATCTAGATTGTTGCATAAAAATTCATCTCCATTGTGGATTATATTTTATATTAGTAAACCATCACATTTGTTTTGCTTAGACACAATTTAACCATACTTGATAGTAATTTTGTCATCATTTTAAATATTTTTAAACAAAAACATTCATTAATGTTTTTAGAAAAATTTCCAGTGGGATGAACAATGGAGGGCACCATATAGTAAGTAAGGGGAATTACATAGAGATAAAGTTTGTCATGGATCGCACTGACTTTTCATTAAGAATACCTATGACTTTAGTTACTGGCAGTGAGTTTTGTACAAATAACTGAACTTTTCTAAGTCTCTATATCTTCATTTTAAGATTGAAATAAAGATAATTTATAACTCATAAGCTGATGGGATGACTGAACATGTTAAGCTACCTAAAACATAGTGCTTGTGCACAGTATTATTACTATTGTTATTAGCTTATTTACTGTATATTGGACTTTAAAGAGGAACAGAGTTATGTAAGACAGATAGAAAAGAGATGTTCTGGAAGGAAAAATGGTCAGGGCAAGGATTTTGATTTGTAAAACAAAGCATATTTAATAAACTTCCTCAGAAAAATCTACACCCAGGACAGGCAGAAATAAAAATATAAACTAATCAGGAACTGTTGAATGATATGTTGTTTGCTTTTTATTTTGTTATATTTATTAAAAAATATTGACCTTTAAAATGGTATACTTGTATTATGGGATACAAGCATGGTGATGGAAAATATTTGTAGTTTTTGCTACACTTTATATCTTGCCCACCATTCTTTCCAGAAAATTTGTAAATATTTTATGAAAGACTGCTTTGGGTTGTGTACTTGTTTTATCTTATCTGAGTATCTGACTGCAGAGAAGCATAACTTGTGTCCTAAATGCTGAGTAATAGATAAACTTAAATCCTGTTTACGGAGTTGAAGCTAGAAATTGACCTTATAGGATCAATTACTAGCTGTCTGAATAAAGGAGCATTTGAGATAAGCTGGACAATGGATTAAAATATTTTAACGTATTGACTAGTCAGTACAATTTTAAAATGAGAAAAAAAAGCAAATTCAAAGAAAATATTCTTTTAACTAGAGACTAAGGATTATTATATGTTGAAACATACACACACTCTTGCCGTGGGGATCTCGTCCCAGCCGAAACCCGTGGGTGACCGTAACCAAATGAGTGTATACATCTCACACTGAGACACGCGGGGGGAAGGAATCCGGCGGCCACGGGTCTCCTCCACCTGCCCCCATCTTGGGGAGAAAGACCTCGTGGGTTGCTTAGCCGGGGGTTTTATTAGAGCATTAAGCCACATTTACATTGGATTGATTATTCATGGGATTAAGCAGAACAGGGGTAGGATTACTCATAGCAAGGCATTGGATGTAAATTCAGATCTGGTGGCAGACACGACCAGGTTAAATATGCAGGGCACAGCAAGCCAGAATTTTTTAAGATACACCTTTGCCAAATTCCTATTAGAGAATTCCCATCCCACAGACATGATCCACACTTGCTCACACAGGAATCACACGGAGCTGTGCTCAAAACGTGTAAATTCTCAGGACTGCGTGTTTACACACGTGTGGAAATCACTG
>PVJI01015200.1:0-41806 GCA_004026765.1 Micronycteris hirsuta | reverse complement strand
TCTGGGCTCTGGAGGAGGCATCAGGCCCAGCCTGACTTTTGCTTGTAGCTCCTTCTGTGCTTCCCTCCTTGTTTGTTTTTGAAGTTTCTTCTGTTCCTTCTTGGTAAGATAGACCCCCAGGGTAACTGGTGTGTCATTGTTGACTGGGGGTTTGAGCTGGGCTGGATGTTCAAGATTTGTGATCCCAAAATAATCTTCTCTCTTGGGATTTTTCTCTGTAAGATCAAAGCCATTGGGGATGACATAGGAGTCCCACCACTCAATTTCAGGAATATCCCCTTCCTTTAACTCCTGCTTAGGAGCAATGAGGGCCAGCCTAGGTGAAGCATGGATGCCTGTTTTTCGACCTGCCTGTGAGATCTCTGCCTGCTGCTTCTCCAGCTGAGCCTTTTTCCATAGTCATTGGGCAATCTTCTCAAATTTGCCTTTGTTGTAGAATTTAAAAGTGCGTCTCTGTCGCTACGAAGGGGCAATTGAGACTATGGGGTCAAAATAGGTATTGGATTCCATGTCTTCTGGTGGCTTTTCTTTAAGCTGTTGCTTGAATTGTTCCCTCTTTATAGCATGAATATTGGCCTTCAGAGTAAGCATGCAGTGTGTCAGCTCAGTCTCCTTGCCTGTTGCATCTACAGTGCAACCCCGCTTGTCGAGAATCACTGCTATAGATCTAGTTTGATCTCTTACCTCCACCTTCAGGAGAGCAATGCCCATGGCATGAAGATTGGCCAGGTCCACCATGTTGACATTGCTGATGAGCTCTGGCTTTAGTGCCAGCTGGGCTTGGATGCAGGCTTGCAGTTCAGCTGCTTTCCTTGCCTTCTCAATAGCATCATTCATGAAAGTGGTGGCCTGAGAGGGCTGAATGGTGTTGCCAATTGGAAGTTGCTCTGGTTGGGAGGAAGAAGGAGTCTTTGGTTGAGGTGCGGGGGGGATTGATGAAGCTCAGTTGTTTTTTCCTCTCCTCAGTTTTTCCTGTTGCTGCCTCCATCATCTTTATGATCTGGAGTTTAGTCAGCATGCCAGGGCTCTCTGAGGGAGGCCCAGGGATCAATTCTGGCACTTCTTCCACCTCCTCAAAACATGGAATCCATTGCTTTTTTACTCCCGATGATTCCTTTGAGATCTCAGAGTCACCACCAAAAACTTCCTTTAGCTCTCGTTTTCTGCTCCTGTCATTGCTGGACTTGGAATGTCTAGAGCTTCAGCCATCCTCCACAGCCTCAAAAAATCTGTCCACAAATCAGAGAGTAGAATCATCAAGAAAAGGTTTCAGATGGTCAGCTTCCTTCTTCTTGTCCATGCCCTTCTCCACACAGTTCAGTGCTGCTGTGACCACTGTGGGCTCTGAGAAGCCCAGTACCTTCTTCACTGTCTTCTCTACCCATGGTTTTAGCTCATCCAGCTCCCTCTTAGACAGTGTTATTCTTCAGGAAAAGGATAGCTCAAATGGGATTCAATACTGCACCTCACAAACTTCAGCCCCTCAGATGGAGCCCGAACATTACACTGGAACCAGAAACCTTCTCAGTCTTTAATCTTTTTGATGAAAGAAGAATACTGTTTACTCAAGTAGCATTTTTACTGGAAAATCTTTGAAATCAAAATACACTATATTCAGGGGTGCCATTTTCAGCTAAAGATATCTAAGAAAGATATGTGGTAGCTTAGTGGAAATAAATTAAGATTAGTATTTAGGAGACTTGGGTTCCAGTTGAGGCTCTTCTAATAAAAAGTCAACTGTATGACTGAGCATTTATCAAACGTCCTTCTGTTCCTCATTTCTAAGGTACAAATGGCAGTTCTCTCTGACCTCCTCACAGAGTGTTTTAAATATCAGATGACATCAAAATGTGCCATAGGGAAATGCTCACCAAAAAAAAGGGTAGGATATATAATTGAATTTAGAAAATAAATTCAATTTTATGAATATAGTAAGGGCTATAAATCTGAAAATCCATATTTACTTAAATAAGAAATAACAAATATATTAGTGACTTTCATTTTCTTATTTGTACATTTTAATGTTACTAAAATTGTAGTTTAAATCAATGTTGTAGTTGTAATGTTTCTGGGGCTGTACTTTTAAAAGTTGAAAGTATCGTGTTAGAGGAAATGCATTATTATGCTGAGAGGCAGGTAGTAGATTACAGTTTAAAAAGAGAACAAATCTCAAAGTCACATGAACATTGGTTGAAATTCCAGGTCTGCCATATATTAATTGTGTGCCCAAAAGCAGACTGCTTGGTTGACCTAAACCACAGTTTTGTCATCTCTAGAATGGCAATAGAATGTGTTAATTATTATGTATAATAATAGGTTAATAACATCCATCCCATTGATAATCCCCAAATACATTTTTTTGCTGGTTTTATTTCTGAAATTTCCAAGAAAAGATTTATTTTCAACACAAAAGTTTTAAAACCAAGTTCAATTAAATGTAGTTAAGGAAACCGTTGCTTTTCTCTACTTCTTCACTAATATTTATCATGCCCACATGGGATATTATTTTAAATTTTGACAATCTCAAGTAAAGCATTATCTTAAGTGTCGGAGTGGTACACTTTCCCATGCCGGTGTTGTGAGAGCAAAGTTAAATGAGACAATGTGTCACATTGTGTGGCTTGGAGACGATGCTCTGATGACTAGAGGAGAGACGGAGACAGACCTTGACCATCACAGAGGTTTAATGCCATTGAGGTCACTGAAACACTCATTTCAGTCTGACTCAGAAATGAGAGGTTAAAAACTTGGATGAGTTTCAGCATTAGGTAGAGAAATAATTTTCTAGATTTCTGTTTTAATGCTACAGTGCTATCTGTACACTAGCTTGTAAACATCCTATAAAATAAAGAAGACACATTTCCGCTAGATATAAAAATTATGTTTTCCTTTTCAGTTCAGTGATGACATAGGCTTCAAAAATGTACCATACATTATACTGTATTTTGAAATATCTAAGCTATAGTTCCCTACAATAATAGCTTTACTAAATTTTACCTGAAACTGTAGACCAAATTCTATAAACTTAAAGCACTATGTGAAATAAGCTATTTTCCTAACACTATCTACTGGTATTGTTGTCCTGTAGAGATAAGTATAAAATGATATTTGACAGTCTATTATATGCCTATTCTTTTATTTTAAAAATTATTGATTGATATTAGAGAGAGAGAAAGGAGGAGAGAGGTAGGTAGAGAGGAAAAGAGAGAGAGAAACATTTGATTTAAGGGAAAGAGAAAGGAGAGAGACAGGTAGAGAGGAAGAGAGAGAGAGAAACACTGATTTATTGTTCCAATTATTTATGTATTCATTTGCTGCCTCTTCCATGTGCCCTGACAGGGGATCAAACCTACCACAACCTTGGCATACCAGGACAACACTTTCACCAACTGAACTCCCCACCAGGGCCTATTATATGCTTATTCAATGATAAAAGCATTAAAATCAGAAAGTGGAAAACTAGGAAGCAATATCTGATCACCTTGTGCTGGGATGCTTATAGCATTATTGCCTTGTTAGCCCTCAACAATTCTCAAAAGATTGTACCTGTTTTTGTTTTTATGTTTTCCTTTAAAAAGAGAAAACAAAAAAACTATGAAACTGAAATTTCCTTACAGTTTACTTGATCTTGACTATTCTTCTAATATGAAGACATTTTTTTCAATATGCTAGGTTGTCCTATCAAGACCTATACTTACAAAATATGCTATGGAGAATAAAAAGAAGAAAATTAATGCTATTATCTGCTCTTCATTGCATTCAATGAATACTTCTCTGCCTGAGTGCATACCATTAAATGACATTTAAACAGTTATTCACAATAAAATGTGGCTGATGTCCATTCAAAATTATAACCAAATCCATGTCTTTAAAATTAACCTAATGAGCCTGTTACCTGTCCATCTGTTGGCAAAAGAGAATTGACAACAGTTAGAAAAACTCAGTCACAGTGAAAGTCATGCCACTGCCCTTTCTTTATTACTCTTCACTGCACCAGCATGCGTTAATTAATCAGTTTAACTAGGCCAAACATTTGATGCGTACATTATATCTACTGCCTGCTCTTCTGGGCACTGAAAGAATTCAAAGATGAACGGGTCTCATGACCTCACCTCATCACTTTATGAGGATTAGAGAAGAATCTAAGTATCCAAATAGTGGGCAACATAAGATAATGTCATACAAGAAGTTTATAGAGAGGGCGATCAAGATTCAGTAAAGGAGGAACTATCCCTTGTAAGAATAAGAAAGTTTTCGTGGAGAGGATGGAATTTACAATGCACTTTGAATAGCAGGAAAGTATCAGTACCTGGCAAAGAGGGGATTCAGAAATTTCACAGGCAGATAATGAGTAAGCAACATGATGAAACTGTGTGGTGTGGATGTTTGGCTTAGGAACCAACATGCAACCTGCAGATGAGAGTCACGGGAAACAAGGCCAGGTGGGAGTGTGGGAGGACAGAGGAAGTGGCGTTAAGGACCTTTGTCCAAATGATGGGAAACAAGAATAAAACATTCCAACTTAACTCAGAAAAACAAGGGAGCCTTTGAAAGTTCTGTTAATAAAGAAACTGATTATAAAATAACCTGCCTCCAAGAGAGCCCACAGTGATTCCAGTTTACTGGTATCTACACTCTTGAGTACTTTTTCATAGTATACCAGTTTGTGCAGCCAACAGAATATGGCAAAATGTATGGCCACTACCAAGATTAGACTATAAAATACTATGGTGGCCATTTTGTTCTCTCTTTTTTGCTGTTTTTCTTTCTCGTCACTGATTCTTGGGAAAGACATGTCGTGGGCACACATGTCATGGGCACACATGTTGTGGAGAGGCACACATGATGAACCAAAGCTCCCTACCCGTAACTACCTAAGTAAGCGTGGGAGCAGATCTTCCCCCAAAGCAAATCTGCAGATCCTGCAGCCTCACTCAGCAGCTTGACTGACACCATGTGAAAGACCATGAATGTAACCATGCAGCAGAATCCATGATTCCTGACCCTCAGATTCTACATGAATGATCAATTTTTAATATGTTTGAAATATTAAGTTTTGGGGAAATTTGTTATTCAGTAATAGATTACTACTATAATTATGGATGGACTTTGTAGTATAATATTATTCATGTGTCAGTAAATTAAATTTTGAATTTCTTAGAATGGAAATATATAAGAGATGAAAAGACAAATTTTAGTAACTTACTATGTACTTTTTCTCTTGCCATCTGCTTTTCATGCATTTCCTCATTAAATGGCCCAGGCATTCTCTGAGGAGAGGCACTATTAGTATTCTTTTCTTTAATTTTTTTTATTTTATAAAAACTTAAATCGTCAAGCAACTTGTCCAATATCATACAACTAGTAAGTAATGAACCAAAATCCAAACCCTTTGTTGTTTATATAAGTAAGTATTTGAAGAACGAATGAACAAACATCTGTGCGCATTTCATGAGTTATTATAATTTCCTACTTTTACCTTGCCTTTAAGATAATTTGGAAATATTCTAAATTAATCCTAAGAACAGTTTTCCATGTAGTTCCCCAATAAATAGAATAAAAAAAAGATATTTCAGAAAATTCATGGATTGGTATACTTCACTAGTCCAGATGCAGTTAAATTTTTTATAGTGCAAGTCTTTGAAAAAACTATCTTTAACTTACCTTTTCCAGCCTTTTACGTATGAGTGACTTCTAAAAATTGTTTGCTTTTGACCTCTTTTAAGGTTTCCACCATTAAAAGCCTTAGGAAATACACTCCAGGTAAAAGTTTGAATTCCTGAAATGGGAGTCACCTGAATACAGTTAAAAGAAAAAAGGAAAAAAAAAGCCCTTACAATAGATTCAAGCAAGGATAGAATAAATGCACAAATGGGATCAAAGGTAAAAAAAAAAAAAATGAGAGAAGCAGTTCAGCAAGTTACAGCAACATTCACAAAACTTAATTTATAAAATAAGCATATGGCTAAAAACTGCGATCAACATTAATACCTAGTCTAAAGCAGCATCGGATTGTCTTAAAGCTGTATTTTTATTAAAGAGTCAGTGTAGCCGGAACTGCCTGGGCATATTTTCCACACCCTGCCCTTTATGGGTCGAATGACCTTGGGAAGCTGTTTACCCTGTTTACCTCATCTCAAAAAGGGGATGATATGATTAGTTCATAAGGTTATTGTGAAATTTGGATGAGTCAAACTATGCATATTGTTTTCGGGAGTGCTACATATCTTCTGAAAGGGGCACAAAGCTGGGAGATAGGGAGGTGGTGTTTTCAGGGCAACCGTGTTTTTTGTTACCTCTGGTAACAAATGTAATCAAAGTTTGACGGAGATACAGAATCGTATAGAAATTAATTACTCCCAGAGGGCTATTACTAGCAGATCTACTTGTTAGATTGCACAGATGATCACAAAAACTACGCCAGCTATAACTCCATGAAACAGGATAAAAGTCATTTCTGTTTGCATTTTGCGCCTTACATGCCTCGCTCACCTCGCCCTGTTCCTGAGGAGGAACACAGAAATAAATGCAAGCACACAGTGGATCTCTAGGAGACTGTAAGAACATTTCTGCTGTTCTCTAAGGGAACTACGAAACAATATGAAGCACAAAAATTTTTGTCATGAATAATCTTTTGTCCCTGTATTTCCTCTTCATTTAGTGTTTTTGACATTTTCAGCAGATAATATTCAGACATCCGCAGAAATTGAATAATCATTCAAAATTCAATGTTATTTCAAAACAAAGCCCTCCATGGTCCAGGGAATACATGTCATTGGTGAAAGCTGCTTGCATTTTATTTATAAAAATCTGCCTTGGTTTTTGCTATAAGGGTTCTAAATATAACTTCCTAGAAATGTTGTTAAAATGCAGAGGTAACACATGTATGAACAGTATTTCTTCTGCTCGAGGCAGAGTACTTCTGTTGTCCTACAGTTTTCCATCAGTATTTTTCAGCATACTATTGCTAGTGTGGAATATCCCATTCTTGACTGGAAGATAAAAGTTTATCTTTCAAAATATCATAGATCATTGGAGAGGAAAATGCTAGCTAGGAAACCAAAGAGCGTTGGTGAAGTAGACAACCCTTGAAAACATAAGGAGAAACTTTTTTAAAATGCAGCATTATGCTAAGTGAAGTAAGCCAGGCGGTGAGATACAAATACCATATGATCTCACCTTTAACTGGAACATAATCAACAAAAGCAAAAAGCAAGCAAAACTTAATCGGAGACATTGAAATTAAGACCAATCTAACAATAGCCAGGGGGGAGTGGGGAGGGGACAATGAGGAGAAGGGTTTACAGGAACCACTATAGAGGACACATGGACAGAACCAAGGGTGGGGAGGGAGGCAGGAAAGGGAGGTGGGATTGGAGGGGGAGGGGAGGGGAGAGTATGCAGATAACTGTAATTGAACAACAATAAAGTAAAAATAAATAAATAAATTAATTAATTAATTAAAAATGCAGCTGTTTAGCAAAAAGAATAAAATTAGTTAACTCTTACTAAAAGTATTCTATAAGAGCTTTATTATCACTACACTATAGTACAAAGCCTACATGGTAGGTATTAACATTTTTTCTTTTACATACGAAAATATTGTGTCATAGAGTAAATATATTTCCAGAAGGTCATTCTCGATGTAGTTGCTGTTCGAACACAAGTTGATACAAAGGCCTCTGAAACATTATATAACTCTGCCTGCAAGAATTTAGACATAATGTGTTAGGCACGTGGCGGGGAGGAGGTAGGAGGTCACTGAAAATTCTTAAAAGAAAAATGACAACGAGTAAGTGGAGCTTTGAAAGATGCTTCTCTGGTCTGGTGGCTCAGTTGGTTAGAGCATCCCTGATATGCCAAGGTTGCAGGTTCAATCCTCTGTCAGGACACATACCAGAATCAACCTAATAATGCATAAGTAAGTGGAACAACATATGTCTTTCTGACTGTCTGTCTCTCTTTCTTTCTCTCTGCCTCAAATCAATTAAAAAAAAAATATCAGTGTGCTGGCCATTCCCAAGATTGCTGAATGATGAAACAATAAAAAATAGTACGCCATCTTTCACACTTTGATTTCTGTAACAGAAGTTTTAATAGCAGTCTTGATTGAGAGACTCAACGCACATGACACCATGCTAAGTACATTACCTATATTATCTTAAAGTTTCCTACCTTACCCACTGGGGTAAATATTCTTTTGGTCCTTACTTTGCAAGTGAAGAAACTAAGGTTTCAAGACTTTAAGTAATATGTGTGGACTGCATAGTTAGTAAGTCAGGATATTTGGGGTCAAAGCCAGGCCTGTCTGAATATTTAGGGCATAGGTTGTCAATCACCCAACTACGTTCATCACATTACTTTACACTCATATGCTCTTTGAATTGCACAACAACCTTTTTTGATACATAGTGACTAATGTAAAAACTGAAACTCAAAAACATTAAGACTTAAAATTCAAAACCAAATTTGATCATACTGATGAGTAAAGGCATATGAAACATGCACTAAAATTAAAAGTACTTTCAAATAAAATAATTTCCCAGAGACATGTCTAATCTTCCTGCTTTGCCAAAAGGTTATTCTCAAGTATAGAACAAATAAAATATTCCAGTGGGGTGTTTTCGATACTGAGGAGTTGTGTACTTTTTACGACGACCATTTCTGGTTTATCTTTTGAGGGCTTCTAGGTACTTCTCATTGATGAGTTCATTGAGAACAACATTCATGAAATAGCAGAATTAATCCACATTTTGTTGGTTTTATTACAAAAGAAAAAAATAATTTAACACATGCATTGCAAATTATGTCTTTCTCAAACTGATTTAATATTTATTGTACTAATGATTTCCATATAAAAACCTATAACAGACTATATTAGCTTTGCATAGATTTATACTGCCTATCACACACTGAGAAATATGATACATAAACATATAATTCCATAAAAAGACCTGGTATTAGTGATAATGAGAATGTTCAAGGAGAATGAAAATAGGGAAGTGAAAAGATTACTCCCCAAAAGGGATCTGATAAGATTCAGTTGAGACCAGAAAGGGATAGGTCGACAGTAGGCAGATGGTACCCCCTCTCACTCTTGTTGATGGTGAAGATTTTCCTTGCGCTCATCAAATGGATGATTCTTTCTTTCCTTTTCAGAACTTAGAAGAACCAGGGAAGTTGGTACAGCACACCCTGCTGTGGCTGGCAGATGAGTCAGGGGTTCGCTTCCTTCACTAGGATGGTAATTGTCTTTGACACCCTCTATTAACAGCAGTTAATGACCAGAGACTCATGCAGACACTTGACACAACATTTTCTTGACTTTCATTTGTCCTAGAAGTGTAAGGTTGTTTTTTTTTCTTTGCTTTTCTTTATTGTTGAATTCAGATTTCAAACTACAAGATCAACATATATAACATGTAACTTGAAAATCTGTTAATATAAAAGTGAGATATAAAACAAAAATCAAGACAAATATAAATTATTATCATATTCCAAAAGTCTTTGAGAAATAGTAATATATTCAAGTTGTCCTTCCCTTTCCCACAACCATAGCAGATATAATAACACATTTTATCACTGATTTTATCTTGAGCCTGGTCTAGTCAATCACTTCCAAATTTCTAACATTGGCTCAGTTAATGAACCTCATTTGCTGTTCTGCTATAGAGCATACCAAAGTAGCCAAAAACATGCTTGGCCTTATCTAATTATATAACAAAACTTTGGGTTGTAAAATTATGGAATAGAAAACATTGTCAGTGAAGTTGGGGAGTAACATAGAATCAATAACTTTTTATGTCAACCCAGCAGTTCTTTCCTTTAATACCAAACTTTGGAAGTCTTTTTACTACTGAATCACAGAGTCAGCAAGCAAACACACACACACACACACACACACACACACACAATTCTAGGTTCCTGAAGCAAACATTTTACAAACATAGATATTCTACATATTGGAGGTATTTAATATCTAGGTGTTGGGAATGGCCCTGCCTGGTTTCAGAAGCTGTAACCCCTCATGGCTAAGGCTGAGTAAAAAGACCTTGGGATCATAAGCCACTAAGGAGACAAAGCTTATCTCCCTGGCAGGGGCACCACCTCTGCCCCCTTTACTTCACCCTGCTTGGCCTCAGGTGGGTGACTGGTTAGCCAATGATGGGTAAGATTCCTCAAGGGAGGGATGATCTAAGACAGGCACAGTCATGATGGGGCTATCAGGGAAGGACTTGGGGGACTATAGGAAAAGGGCGTGATGGACCCTCACCCCTCAGCTTTGACATAGCCTGAGTCCTCATTCTGTCTGTAAGAAGTCTCCTAACCTCTTGGCTGCCTTACTTCCCCCGCCTGACTTAAGCCTGAAACAATGACAGAGGGCGGTGCATCTCTGTAGTGGAATGGGCAGTTCCCTGGGGTGATCAGGCCTAAGAAAGAATCCATAAAATCCTGTGAAACCTGCTTTGCTAAGACTGCCCTCAATTTTCTGATAAGGGTCCAAGCATAAAAGAGTTTGTTTTCCAAAGTTTTATGGCCCTTTGGCTCTCTGATCCTGAATCAGTGTAAGCCTTCATAGTTCTTTGAATGTTATCTATTGCTTGATCATTACTGCCTGACAATGATTGATGAGCTTTACCTGTATTCCTGTGCAAATTGAACCCAATAAAAGCCCACTGAGGAACAGGCTCAAGGCCTGTCTCCTCTGAGAGACTGGCTATCTTTCCTCTCCAAGCAGATCATGTCTTGGTAGACTTATTCTCATCCACAACGACCAGGGGTCACTGCTGGACAAAGTTCCCCCACATCTAGGTATTCGATATTTGTGCTGCTAGGGAGTAAGGGAATATTTGAGAAGTATTATCTTTCAGATACATTTTTAAAATAACCAACATGAGAAACAAGTAAATTTACAAAATTTAAGGATAAGAAATAATTGTCTAAAGCAAAATAGACTTTTAGAAACCACTATGCAAATGTACTAGACTAGTTGAGGAAAATTAAGCATAATTGCAATGAACATAGACTCCAATCAGAGATGCTAACTTAAAAAAAACATATATATGATGTATATTATTCAAGAATAAAGAACGTAAATACTGCTCCTTCAAGGAGTAAGTTCAGCCTTTTAAATAATTTATTTTATTTCTTTTCTTTGTAATTGTCTGAGTTATAAAAACCCCTGGAACGTCATGGTCAATATCTGACTCCATTAGAATCAAGATTCTTGGGTTCAGGCTGAGCAAGTATGAGCCTCAATCACCAATTCATCAAGAATAATTCTGCATCTTGGAGTGCTTTCTCTTACACAAGGACCAGCAGAGTTAGAATTAACGTAAGTAGCTGGAAGGAACTAAATAAGAAGAAGAATATGAAAAGGGATAACACTCTTCTTGAAATCCCAAATTTGAACAAATGCGAAGAGAGTGAACTCTTTCTATAATTCCCAGTAAAAGAAAGTTTATTGTATTTTTCCTTGTCATTTCAATATAAAAAATGTAACACTGACAGTTGTAAGTACTGACTCTGGACCTACACTGAAAAGATTTGAGTCCTATTGCCCAACTCTCTTGCTTTAGGCAAAATTCTTGAAATTTTTGACCTTAAATTCTTTCATTTTTAAAATGGCAGAAAATGGTTTTTAATCAGGGAACCAGTCTGATGAAGCACCCACATCTGGAACTTCATCTGTTACCATGTATAGAGAAAAAGAACAGTAATTGTGTAGAGGTAACGCGAGACACTTCAGCTCCTTTTGTTAACGAGCACAAAACACATGCTTATGTCTAATTGCAAGGAAGCTCAGAAGTTCTATCCTACTATTTGTCTAGAATATTAGTAAACAGTCCAAAGATTACAACATTTTAAATCCATTTAATAGAAATTATTTCATGAATTGTTATATCATCTTTTCAGGCAAAAAAAAAAAAAAAACTTGCCTATATTAGCTATACAATAAATGCTTTTATAATGAGTAAATAAATGATCTCACATATCCTATTAGAAAAATAAATCCAATGCTGATTATGGTAATAGATGCAATATATAACAATAATAGAACTAAGAGTTTTAGAAGTTATTTACCTAGAATGTTTATTCACACACTCCTTTGTTTTTACATTTTTAGAAACTAAAATTCTTCATTTCCAACCTTGAGATTATTAAGGTTTTCTCTGAAGTCATTTACCATGCAATGCAATATAAAGCACTCTTGGGGCTTTGCCAAAGCTTGCTGTTGAAATCTGAAATTGCTCTAGATTTAAATTGCTAACTTGATAGAGGAGAACACTTACATTCAAAGCTGTTAATCATGTGCACTGTAGTATTATGAAGGCATTTAATGTTTTTTCCCTGTGGGATATTAGGTGTCGTGTTAGCATATTTTGATCATTATTTCGAGTGCATGTTTTAATGCTCTCCTCTCCTCACCAATGCCCACCCCCTTCGCTTGTAACACAACCTCTGTGTGCCTGTTTCATCTCTGGGGGAAATTACTGCATAGTAGAAGCATTGAATTTCTACTGTGGCTTCATTCCAATAGGTTTTAGACTCATGTACTTGACCTGATTGAATGAGTCACGAATGAATGGAAACATATTGAAGGCACTATGAGTGGATGCTGAAAACTATTATGATGAAGAGCAATTACTGTGCTATGATAAAAAGTGTCTCTGCTTAGGATTCCCGAATATATCTCAATTATAAGGAAATAAGAAATGTAATGAAAGAGAAAGAAAATCAAAACCCTTTTTCTTAAATATTGTGTTAACAAAACCTGCAGTACAATAAAAAATTTAAAATGAGAACGTTTATAAATGTAGACTTGTCTCCGAGAGTCTGCAGCAACACTGTTTTGTTGACTTAATAGTTATACTTGATATACCTGTTATTTAATTTCTTATTATTCCTTCTGAGGAATAAGCTATAAACAAAACCTGCTAAAACCTGAAGGATACTTATAATCTTTTCTCCTTATAAGTCTAGAAGTAAGGAGTAGATAATTCAGGACAGGATAAAAGTTGGAAAATAAAATGCTTTCCTTGTTCTCTTCTGTGTTTATCAAATACCAGGTCCTTTCTTTTTATTAACATTGGAGTTTTTACTCTGCCCACTTCCCACACAAAAAATGACATTCTCCATTAAAACATTTATAATCTATCTTCTTTCTCCCTCTCTCTATAGATTCTCCTTCCCAAATGTGTCTGAAAATCTAAATCACAACATATTGATCGCTGGTCATGTCATTAGTTGTTATTCTTTCTATAATTAATTTTACTAAGGACATTGTAGTTTTAGTCTAAATATGAAAAGGATAAAAATATATTCAATTGTGAAATTTGTAATTCTCTGATTTCTAAGGATTGGGCTTCTTGCTTATAGGTTAAGCCCCCAAGGGTTTCATGATTCTGAATTATCTAGGAATTCAGGATAAAGTAATATTGAAGAAAGCAGAAACTACTTGGATCTATATAATGTAGACTAAATCAGAGAGGACAGTGAAAAGGGACTCTGAGAAGCTTACAGTAGAACAATTGTGAAATTATATATACATATATATATATGAGAGAGAGGCTATCAACAGTCATATCAGCAATCAAAGAGGTGACTACAAATGGAGTCATTAAAAGAAGGTAATGAAAAACTGGGAACAATTTTATGCCAATAACTTAGACATCTGCACTTTTGCAGTAGAAGTGGTGAGCCATGTTTATAGCTTTACTACAAAGTCACAATTTTCCTTAGTTGATAACACTTTTTATACTTCCATCAGCTGAGTAGGAAATTTCTACTTGTTACATATCCTTGCCAACTTAGAGTTGTCAGTATCTTAATTTTACCAGTTCAGATGGATGTGTACGGATATAGCATTGTGACTTTAATTTGTGTTTCCTTGATTTTAATGACATTGAGTACTTTTCCATACATTTATTGGTAATTGGTGTCGTCTTTTCTGTGAAGTGCTAAATCTTATCTCTCGTCCTTGTTAATTGAGATACCCATCTTTCCTGTATTGGTTTGTGGAAATCTTTTTCATACAGTAGTCCCCCCTTATCCATGGTTTCACTTTCCATGGCTTCAGTAACTGTGGTCCACCCAGGATTTAAAATATTAAGTGGAAAATTCCAAAAACAAATAATACACAAATTTTAAACTGAGCGTTGTTATGTGTAGCATGGTGAAATTTAGTGCTGTCCTGCTTTGTCCTGCGAGGACGTGAATGAGTTCTTTGTCCAGGGCATCCCTGCTGTACACACTCCGTGCTCATTAGCCTTCTAGGTTATCAGAACTTCACCTGTCACCATATATACAGTATTGCAGTGCTTTGTGTTCAAGTCACCCTTATTTTATTTAATAATGATCCTAAAGCACAAAACTAGTCATTCCGGCAATTTGGGTATGCCAAAGAGAAGCCTACATTGCTGCCTGTAAGTGAAAATGTTAAAGTACTTGACTTAAGGAAAGAAAAAGATTGCATGCTGAGGTTGCTAAGTAAGATCTATGATAGGAATGAATTTTCTGTCTGTAAAATTGTAAAGAAGGAGTAAAGAAATTTGTGCCGGTTTTGCTGATGCAACTGAAACTGCAAGAGCTATGGCCACAGTGCATGATAAGTACTTAGTTAAGATGAAAAATGGATTAAATTTGTGGCTGAAAGACACGAACGGAAAATGTGCTCTGGTTGACAGCAGCATGTTGTGCCAGAAAACTCTGAGCCCATACGTGGACTTCAGCTAGAGATCCCCTGTAATAAGCGACCACATTCACATAACTTATATTACAGGGCTTTGTTAGAATTGTTCTATTTTATCATTAGTCATTGTTGTTAATCTTTTACTGCTCCTAATTTATAAATTAAACACACATAATAGGTATGTATGCATAAGACAAAATATAGTGTAGGTAGGATTTGGTGCTATCCACACTTTCAAACAACTGCTTGGCATCTTGGAACACACCTCCCACGGGTACAAGGAGATCTTTACATTCTGGATAAAAGTCCTTTGCGAGTTACAGTCACTATTAAAAATATCTTCTAATTTATCATTGTCTTTTCATTCTCCAAATTGTGTGTTTTGATGAACAGAAGTTCCTAATTTTATGTAGTTCATTTTATCAATGACTTTATTTACAGTTACTGTCTTTTACATACTGTTTGGGAAATCTTTGTCTATTCCAAAATCATGAAAGGATTGTAGATTACACTTTTTGGTATTTAAAAACCACATTGAATTGATTTTTGTTTATGATGTAAGAAAGGAGCCAATATTAACATTTTTCTATATTGATTATTCTTTTCTGACTACTCTGCAGGGCCACCATTACAACAAATTAAGTGCCTTCATATCTGTGAGATTATTTCTGGATTCTCTATTCTGTTTCTTTGGTCTATGTTTCTATCTCTGTGCAATTACCTTAGCACCTTTATTACTATAGGTTTATAAAAAAACTTTATACTAAGAGGTTTAAGTGTTACAATATTTCTTCAAAATTATCTTGACTATCTTCCTATATTATAATATAAATCTAAGAATTAGCCTTTCAATTTATCTGATTTAAAAACTAATTGGAGAGTTTGTTTGGAGACTTAGTTAACAGGTCAAATTTGGGAAAGCAAAATTTTTGTTCATACTGCACCTTCCAATCTTTAATCATTCTATTTCCCTCTATCTATTCAGTTTTTTCTAATTTTATTTTAGTTTAGTTTAATTTTTTATAATTTTAAGTGATGTTTCATAACAGTGGCCTCTCACCTGTTTTTATAAAGTCACTCCAAATATTTAATTGGGATTACTGTACATTCCTAGAAAAGCTGATGCTGAGACAGAAAGTATGAGGAAGAGCTATCAGGACAATGGATAGGGGGAATGAGGTGATCTGCAGGAGAGATTCAAGCCACTAATAAGGCTTGAAAAAGAGGGAGATCATGGTAAATTACAAAAACTGAAAGTATTTTAGTATGATGCAAAAATAGTGCAGTTTGGTTGGTTATACCAATATAAATTATTTGGATACAATTATTCAAATGTTCATAATTATTATTTGACATGAAAACTGTTTTATTAAAGAATATAATTGTATCTTTTTCAATGTTTGAGTTTCTGTGAGAGCTATTTGTAGAAAGGAATATATTTAGGCATTTTTTAATATAAAACAACAAAAAAGAATGCATTGCTGTCTTGCTGAATTAAATGGTAACTTCATGAGTTCTAATATACTTAATATATTTTTCTAAGTAGTTAAATTACTAAGAGAAAGGCTTTTATGTCCTTGTGATAAGAGACTATCTAACTTAATAATATGTAATATATAAATACATGGCACTTGCAAAAATAAAATGTCTCTAAATTTTAGCTGCGTTAATAAAAACAACATTTGAAGTCTTTAAAGCCATAGATCATAAAATTTCCTTTAAAGCCAAGATCATAAAATATTTTGGGGACTATATCTAAAATAGAGATAGACTAAGAAGTTTGACCTATATTGAGAAATTAGATTAGTTGTAATGGTGAGGAAATGCTAAACTCTTGCTCTGAGTTTAAGCTCTAAACTTACGTCACATAATTACTCATTTCTTTATTACTTCGAAAAAGGGGAAATAATAGTTTTCTGCAAAATAAGAATATTGGTAAAGAAAATAGATGTGGATCCAGAAGGATAAGAACAATGCCGCAAAGGATATGACATCTCGGAAAATAAAAATAAGAATAACAAACAAAAACCCTGCGTTATCTTCGTGTGAGACACACAGCTGTGGGGACCACTTAAATGAGAAGGGGAATGAGGAAGCCTGGGACTTAGCTTGGTGACGAAAGATACTAATATGTATCTGCAAATTTGAAATATTTTAGATTAAAAATACTTTCAAAGAAACTATAAGTAATAAAAAGTAGTTTGCCATATATATTCCAAATGAAATAGACAATGTCTTAGTGATGTATTTACGGCTGCTAAGAGAAAGGCACTTAAGTTTGATAAGTATTTGGTACTGTGATATACGTGTTTTATGACTTTATAGCAAAGGATCACCAGTTTGAATTCTCACAGGTCAACAGACATTGAAAAGCATTATGGTTGCTCCCAATCTTGTGAACTGCTGCAGCAGCTGACCTTCTGTTTTCATCAGTGCCCTAAACAGATGGCAGTACTGTTTGATGAAATGAAATGGACTTGGGGTAAGGAGACAATTCCAGTGGCAGCTTTGCTGCAAATTAGCTGTTTGGCCTTAGGCAAGCCACATGGACTCTGTAGACTTTGTAACTGTGGAATGAGGAAGTTTCTTGTTAGTTTTTAAGTGTAAAATAAAGAAGCCCAATTGCAAATTTTGCACTCAATAGAAGCGCTATTAGTAAGGTCAGGAAATTCATTCCAATCTCAAGGAACTCTTTCTAGAACATGAGTATCGTATTTTTTGGACTATAGGACTCACTTTTTTCCCCAAATTTGGGAGGAAAATGGGAGTGCATCTTATAGTCCAAATGTAGCTGAATTATAGTCTGAATGTTATTTATGTTATTAAATATTTTACCGCATTTTTTGCTTCAAAATTTTTTTTCCTATTTTCCTCCTCTAAAACCTAGGTGCATCTTATGGTCCGAAAAATACAGTAGCTTGTTGAGGCCCTTCCTCTGCTAAGTGGATTGAAGAGGAAGGGACATTTTGAAGCAAGTGTATCCTTGATGAAATAGCTTTAATGGTAACCTGGGTCACCTGACCAGTCTTAATCAAACACTGATACAGCTGTCTAATTTCAAAATCATCTCTCACCATCCAAAAGCTGATGTTTTCAGCATTCTATCATTTGAGCCACGCTCATATTTATAATATATTTATAATTTTTTAAAAGAGCAAATGGATGGCCCATCCTCCTCTTTTCATACCAGCCAAACACAGGGAGCCTGCAAAGACTCAGGCCCATTGAAACGTGAAGCCCTTCCCAGGAAATGACCTGAGAACCTCTTGGATCAGTCAGCAAGCCATTCTTTCACAACAGACAAGTGTTAATTAGATGTTTATTCCCATTTTACTTGCATTTTCTCCTTATCCTGCTTGCTCTGTTTTCCAGTCAAACCAAGTTTACTGACTAGAGGTTCTCATTAAAAATTAACTATGTAAATAAATGATCTCAGAAGGACTTGTTTTATTTTTAGTCTACTCTAGATGTGAGTGCTAGAGGTAGAATGTACTATGATTTTCTCATTGCAGAGCCACCAATTCAATTGTAAATTCCATCTAGGAGGAGTACAGAAACTATTTGAAAAGTTCTTCAAATAATAAACCAATGAGACATTAAAGCACATAAAAACAACATTAAAAAGAGCTAAGCAAAAGAAAGCCATAATAAGACATTTCACATCATTCCCCAAGTAAATAGCCGGTCTTGATAACTTATCTCAGAAGTATTGACTCAGAATGCTCTATAAGTTATTAAAAATTATTTTCATTTCTACATAAAAGATATATATCAATTATTTTAAGTTCTGTACCCAGATTTATCAAATACTACTGGAGTTATTGAAATAATATCTCAGCAATGCATAATCAAATACACTTTAAAGTAGTATTTGCCAGATATTACCCATCCTTGATGTGGCTTTCAACAAATTTCTGAAAGTGCATATTGTTTGTTCTTTACAAAGACGAAATCTAAGATTCTATTAGTTGTACTTAAATAGTTTCCTACACAAGTCTGCTCATTTCTTTCTTACCTTTCAAATTCCCAGTGCAACGACAAACTTAGTGCAGGCTTTGACAGTAACACACATAGCTTCTCTAATTTAGTGTGATTCTTTCTACTCAAGGAAAAAAAAGATGTGGAGTAATATTAATAAACAAAAGTATTCATTACAGTCTTTTTTATCATTATAAAAGCTTAAAAATTAGATGATAAATAGTAGTCATTACATAAATCCTATATAATGAAATAGATATAAATCATTGCATTTTATTTTTAAAAAATTTTAATGGTATGAAATTGTTCATTATATTGTAAAATAGTGGCATACAATAATATATGACATATGACTCTTTTCATAATACTATATAGATAATGTATTCTGTATGTAATAGGGCATATATTAGCAGAAATCTTGAAATCAACAAAGATATTAATAGTAGTTTTATTAAACATTAATGTTTTAAATAATTTGGGGTTTTTCCTTGTATCTCCCAGGTTTTCTATAATTTTATGTGCTAATTTTAGAATTAAAGCATTTTAAAAACAGTAAGGGCATCTGAGGCACACTAGGCCATATGTTTTAGGTCTCTGTCTAGTACATTGAGGTTTTACTTGGTTGGCTTCTGAAGAAATTTTTTTTTAATATTTTATTTATTTATTTTTAGAGAGAGGGGAAAGGAGGGAGACAGAGAGGGAGAGAAACATCAATGTGTGGTTGCCTCTCACATGGCCCTCACTGGGGACCTGGCCTGCAACCCAGGCATGTGCCCTGACTGGGAATCGAACCGGGACCGCTTGGTTCCCAGCCCACGCTCAATCCACTGAGCTACACCAGCCAGGCCAGAATTTTTTTTTTTTATTACAGATTCAAAGGCCTCAGTACAGAACTGTTTTTAGTGATGAATACTGGGAGTTAACAGTTTAGGAAAACACCATAAGATTCTGGAGATCAATTCTCAATGGGAAGCCAAGTCTAAGTTAACAAATCATTGACTAGCATTGCTGGCATGTACCTTAGATGTCGTCTACCAAAACTGCCTATTTTATAAGTCATGTGAAAATAAGCCCAAAAGTTGCACAGCCTTTGATAAACAGAACAGGAACCTTGGTAGCCTGATTTCTAACTCTTCTGGCTCCCCAGCACCCTATTACCAAACCTAAAGACTGCCGAGCTCATGACCTCTTATAAAGATTCTTATAAATCCTTTAAACTGGCTTCTTTCTTGTCAGTGTCTGCATCTACTCCCTGTTGGAGAATGGATAAAATCATAAACTCATAGCATTTTGAGCCACCATCAGGCATCAAACAATGATAAGTCAAAGAACTGCTGTCTACATGAATCAAATCCATTCATGCAAAAGTGCAAAGACTCTGAATTTTTTCTTTTGCTTTAAGGCCTGTATTTCACAGACATTTGAGACCCTATTAAAAGGAGAATTTAAAATGATTAAAAATTCACTTGTTTTTAATGTTTTATTTCTGTATGAAAATACCATATGATCTCACCTTTAAGTGGAACCTAATCAACAAAACAAACAAGCAAGCAAAACAGAACCAGAGATATTGAAATTAAGAACAATCTGACAGTAACCACAGGGGAGGTGGGAGGGGATAATGTGGGGAAGGATGAACTATAAAGGACACATGTACAAAACCAAGGGGGGGGTGGAAACAGGGGAGGGAGGTGGAAATGGCTGGGGTGGGTAGGGAATGGTGGGAGTAAATTCAGACAACTGTACTTGAACAACAATAAAATAATTTTACAGAAAGAGAATGCATATTTTGAGAGATAGAAATTGAATTAATTGAAAGCCTGAGAAATTAGGTATCAAGTCTTTAATTTTTTTTAAATAATATTTTTCGTGATTTTTTAACCAATAGTAAATGAAGCAACATGAACATAATGAACTGACAAGCTGAGGGAAAGATGGAAGTTTTGAAAGAGGAGACAGCTACAATGACATTTCATTTAAATTTATTAACAAAGAGAATGAGTCTTGTAGTTTCAATTTGAACTTAATTTCATTGTTCCTAAAAGTAGGAAAGACTTGCACTCTCTGATTTTCAGCATTTGATCCGTTTTGATGTACTGACTTCTCTTAGGCAAGGACAGGAGCCTTGGGGCTGACAGATCACACGGCGCGGACTGCTCTAGTTGTGTGGCTTCAGGCAAATGTATATGATACTCATTTTGTGGATGAGAACGTTAAAACTCAGGAAAAGAGAGCGAATCTCTTCATTTAACTAAATTCATGACTTAACTAAATCCCTTCTTGGTTTTTCCCACATTATGCTCCTAGGTATTTTCATATTTAGATAGCTTTAATAAACAAAAACACCACCAGAAACAGAGGCTGAGAGTATTGGGTACATTTTTTCAGGAAACATTATGTAAATAAAGTCTTAAATGATTCAAATTCCCCTTTCTCCCAACAATGCAGCTTTGCGCATGCAGCATAGTGAACAATGTTGGCAAGTTCTCCTCTGAGTCATGCAAACGATCGGCGGCTATACAGAGATCATACATGCCAGGAAGATAACAGGTGAGAACTTAAATTGATAACATGTATGTGGTAGCAAGCTAATGTTTTCTCTAGGCTACCAATTATGGCCAGGCTAATGATGAAGATAATCTAACTCAGATAGGATAAGAGAGCTGAGAATTGTACTTTAACTATTGGAGTATGTATAAAGGAAAATCTGTTTCAGAAATTTAATCAAAATTATTCTATTGGTTCTAATATTATACAAGACTTAGTGCTTTCTATTTTCCAGTGTATGCCTAATTTGCTACATTATTGCTTTTTTTGATTAGTATATTAAGGTTTCCTATGTCACAAACCTGAGGACATGACTGAAACAGGAAATGGCTAACTGAGAATTAGCAAAATATTATCACATAAACAGAAATTTAAATTTTTTAATAAAATCCAAAGATATCAGTTTTCCTAACAAAAAAGGGGGACAATGAGTCTAATGAAAATGTTACATTAAAAATGAATACATATAGAACCCGGCTGGTGTAGCTCAGTGGATTGAGTACAGGCTGGGAACCAGAGGGTCCTGGTTCGATTCCTAGTTGGGGCACATGCCTGGGTTGCAGGCCAGGTCCCCAGTGAGGGCCATGTGAGAGGCAACCATACATTGCTCTTTCTCCCTCCCTTCTCCTCCCTCTAAAAATAAATAAATAAAATCTTTAAAAAAGTTAAAAAAAATAAAAAATAAAAATGAATACATATAGTCATACAAAACATCTATTAAAAATTCAATTTTAATTCATTCTCAAATATTGATTGCATACTTCCTACATTTCTTTTATAGTGTCCTATATAGATTAACCATGATAAAGAGAATAGAATAAATCACTATATTCATGAAAATTACAGTCTAAAGCACAGAATCTCAGAAGTAAACAGTGGTGAAACGCAAGTGCAATGAAGAGAAAGCACTATCTGTTGTGAGACACTTTAAGAGGATTACCAAATTTAGATCGAGAGTTAAAGAACAAATAAACAGATATTTAAATAAGTAAATAAAGAAATAATAAATACATCAGAACATTTCAGCCAGAGAAAATTATATTTTCTAATAACCCTCAGGTGAGAATTCAACCATTTGGAAAAACAAAACAAATAAACAAAAACCCACAAAAGAGTGAAGTTGGAATACAATCAGCAAAACATAACAATATAGATAGTTACTAAATATAGTTACTATTTTATACAATAGTATAAAATCTTATGGATTTTTAAATATGTAATCTTGAATGTGATAAGTAGCCATTGGTGATTTTTATATAAGGGTGATTTAATTCATCTGTTAGCCAATTACACTAGTACATAGAATTCAAATAATAAATTATTTAATGACTCATTCAAACCAATAAAAATCTAATGAACTGACAAGTACCTCAAAACACCACTCTTCATGGCAAGAGGCACCGACCGTAGCCCAGAGAACAAAGCTTCAGTAATAGCTACGGCAGTCCCCTTTGTCCCGGCAAGATTTCTGGCTTTGATTTACAAATCATCTCTACAGATCGCACTGCAGTTGTGCTATTACTGATATCTTGCCCTGGGGAGATTTCTGCAGAAAAAACATACTATTAGTAAACATTTTACAAAATCGGCTTTTTCAAATAGTCCTTTGTAATAACTATCAGTCACAAAGGTCTGCTTAGTTGTCATTTTCTCCACTTCCGGCTCTGTCTGGTGCCTTAGCAAGGGAGGCCCTAAAATAAACTGTCTCCCTCAGAAAGTACTGACTATACTTTTCTCAGAAAGATATGAAGATCTCTGCAAACAAGATCTTCCTTACCACTGGTTCTTCCAGTGAATTTTGCCAATGGAAAAAAAATTACACTTCATTTTTCTTTAAACCTTTGGAAAATAAACACTCTGAATAGCTGCTCTCATGTCACTCTAAGTCCACGATAGGAGAACTGTGAAACATGGTTGGTATGTGTTTGCAGCTGAATAGTTTTATCAACCTGCTGTGCACCAACAGTGTTTTGAGAGTCCAAAGGGCCCTGCCCTTTTGTACTCTCTCTCATTTTCAGTCAAGTATGGCAGTATCTCCGCTGACACATTTTTTCAAGAACCTTAGAGTCCGCAATGTATTTCAATTTTCACTGTTACATAAAAGCTACATCTACATTTTTTCATAACAATAACTTCTCTACCTTTAGCTATGTTTGATATGGCGGAGAGGCAATACCCCTAAGATTCCTAGACACCTTACAGTTTGAGAGACTTTGTGAGGAACCTGCTTAATCTCTTGAAAGGGCTCTGTGTGACTGAATAGAGTCACCTGTTGATCTCTGGTTTTACCAAAAGGTTATATAGGCATCCCCTTTTTCTCTATGCCACATTTTCAAAAGCAATTTATTAATTTTAATAGCTTTTGCCATGTTGAGAGATTGAGATCCTCGATCCAGCATACCCTGTTTTCTTTTTATTTAATAGTCCTTCCCTTGATTCATCTCTCTCCTTTCACATTTTATTATAAACAGCAAGAAACAATTATGGTGGCATTTTCAACCCTGCTTAGAAAACTCCTTAGCTATACGACAAGTTCAGTACTTAAATTCTGCGTCCCCTGTGACTGCAGGAGGCCATTTTATTAAGTTGTCTGTCAGCGCATAACCAGGATCTTCCTTTGGCCAGTTTCAAAAATATGTCCTTTCCTTCATTTTGAGTGAAGGAATATGTCCTTTCCTTCATTTTGAGTGACTCACCAGCAGTTATCTTCCAAGTCTACATTTCTAGTAACAGTTGTTCAGAGAAATGTAAGCTTTCTCTATCATACTCCTCAAAATTATTTCTGCCTGTGCCTACTACCTGATTCTAAAGGTGCTCTCACATTTTTAGATATTTTACAGAAGCACTCACTTTCAGGCATCAAAATCTGTATTAGTCATATATTCTTGCATAACAATTACCACAAACTCAAGAGCTTAGAACAAGATACATTTGTTATCTCACAATTTCTATGAGTTTGTAGTCTGAGCACAGCTTAAATGGGTCTTCTGCTTCCATACCTCACAAGTCTGCAATCAGAGGACCAGCAGGGACTACAGTTTCATTTGAAACTATAGTTTTCTTCCAAGCTTATATATAGTTGCCAGCTGAATTATGGTCCTTGAAGTTGTAACACGGAGGTTCTCAGCTTCCAGAGGCAACCCATTGTTATGTGGTCCTCACAAAATATGACTGCTTTCTTCATCAAGCCAATTGGGATAACAAGACTCAAACATGAGTCTATTAGTAAGATGGAGACTTATATGAGTTTATGCAGTCATGAGAGTGACATCCCTTCACTTTTGCCATATTCTATGATAGGAGCAAAGCACAGATCTCCCCCACACCAAAAGAGATTATACAAGAGCAAGAAAATGAGGTGGTAGGCCGCCTTAAATTCTGTCCATCACACAGATAGGTGTATGATATAGGTATTAACACCTCTTTTTTACATATAGGGAAAACAAAGAAGTAAATCGTTCAAGTAGTTACTAGTACGGTCACTATCCAGACTCCGTTTTGTCAGATTCCAAAGCGCACAATGGCTACACTTAATCTTACGAGTAGCTCAGTCTCTTTGAGCACCAAGTTTCACCAATGTAAAATGATGAAACTATTACCTACGTCGTGGGCTATTATGAAGATTTAATTTTGTGCCTGGCCAGAGCAGAGTTGATAAAGTACAAATTATTATTATATTTAGCATAATTTTAAAATTTTCCATACTAAGTCTGCATCAAGAATCTGATTTTCTTGTCTTGGACCAATTGTTAACTTTGGATTTATCGTCACTGTATGGTCTTTCATCACTGGAGGTCTTGGCTCTTCTTCACATCTGAGAATAAAGTGGAGCCTTCTCTCCTTGCTCGCCACTCTCAGAGTTCCAAGGAGAGGGAGCCCCACTTAAGAATATTACCAAGACATGGTAGAAAAATATAGCCTGCTGAAAAATGTATTGCGCATTTCTTCAATGGTTCTGTCTCATTATATTGGCTCTAAACGCAGTTGATGTTTCACAATCAAGTCTAAGAAATGACCTCAGGGAAAAAAATTTCACTTCCAAATCTTTCAAAGTACATCTTAGTTTTAATGGAGTCCAAGGTAAGAATAGCGATAAAGCTCTCAGCTGAAACCTGTTAAACCAGTAGGAAAATACTGTTTCTTTTAAATTCAAAATTCTTAAGCCTTAAGAAACATCTACCAAAGTCCATTTTTTTTCAGTATCTAGCAAACTTAGTCAAATTAGTTAACTTTTAGAAACCATTTATTTAATAATAAGCACTTAATATCTACTACATGAAAAGGACTTTGTTGAACCTCTTTTTTGAGCCTCTTAAGGCTCAAAAGTCCTAACTCATAGTTCCTGACTCTAAGAAACTGAGGTTCAAATAGGGTAGAAATATAATATATAAAGTAACTCTAATATAAAATAGATGAGTAAATGCTATAAAAATGCCACCATTAAAATGCTACTGCAGTTCAGAGAACGATTAGGTTACTTCTGGCTAGAGAATTTCACTAAAAAGATAGCATTTAAGTTGTTAGTAAAGAATGGGTGAATTATAACATGTGACAAAGAAAGGAATTGAAGATACAAGGGACTTATAAATCATTTCTAAGAGATGCGGAAGAATAAGTTGTGCAGGGAGATAAGGAAGTAGTACACTGTGACTAGAAGTTAGTTGAGAATTAGACTTGGAAGATGTAAGATTAATGGGATATATTTTAAAGACCTGAATTGCCATGTCAGGTTGCTCAGACCCTAATATATATGAAAGTGAGATTCAGTTGAACTTCACTGTTGTTTGTTTGTTTATTTTGTTTTGTTTTAAATATTTCTAATGGAATTATGTATTTGCATAGAAAGACATATCTGGCAATGAGGCTCAGAGCATTGGAGACCGTGACTGGTGATAAAAAAATCAATCAACAACACACTTTTACTAGTCCGTGTGAAAGTTAAAAAGATCCAAAAAAGAAAATGGCAGTGGGAATGGCAAGATCAGGAGTGATTTTAGCAATATTGAAGAGATATAATAAAGAAGATAAGGAAAGTGAACTAAGTTCATAATGATTTCAATCATGCAAATCTGTGTGAATAGGAGGTGAATAATGATCTTACCTGACATAGTGATGTCATGATAATAATGCGAGTTAGGTTTTGTTTTTAATTTTTTTTCCAGGGGAATGGGGATGTGTGTTCAGTATTACACATATAAAGTTTGAATTGCATGCTGTACAGAGCATCCCTGGGCTACAGTATGTGGCAGGGCTGGAATTCACAGAAGAGATCTTGTCGAGGATGTGAATATTATTCACAGGAAAGAATTCTCTGAAGTTGCGAGTTGATGTGACTGAATGAGATTAAAAGTGGTCTACTGAAAGCAAGCCCTTTAACATTTGTTGCAATACTGGTTTGCTGTTAACAAACCCTTTTAGCTTTTTCTGGTCTGGGAAGTTCCTTATTTCTCTTTCAATTTTCAACGATAGCCTTGCTGGGTAAAGTAGCCTTGGTTGTAAGTCCTTGTTTTCCATTACCTTGAATATTTCATGCCACTTGCTTCTGGACCCTTAATGTTTCTGATGAGAAATTAGTTGACAATATAATTGGTGCTCCCTTGTATGTAACTACCTATTTTTCTCTTTTTAGGCTTTTAAGATTCTCTGCTTGTCTTTAAGCCATGTTATTTTAATTATGATATGTCTCAATGTAGACCTCTTTGAGTCCAAATTGTTTGGGACTCTCTGAGCTTTGTGGACTTGTGTATCTTTTGCCTTCACCAGATTAGAGAAGTTTTTGTCATTAATTCTTCAAATACATTTTCAATTCCTGGCTCACTCTCTTCTCCTTTTGGTATTCTCATGTGGATGTTGTTCTACTTCATGCTGTCCAAAATGTTTCCTAAGTTCTGCTCATTGTCTTATTTTTTTTTCTTTTCCTGAGTATATGTTATATAGAAACACACACACAAACACACATAGAATTATAATACGCTTGAGAGTCCTTCACTTACAGAAATGTGCACTAATTTTCTTCCGTCAATTAAAAGTATGTTGTTATAATAACTAACCCTCAAATATATATCACCAAACCGATTTTTTGGAATAAAGACCCTATGTTGACTAGAGCAGAAAAAATCAACAATTGACAATGACAAAAACAAATCAGGAAAAATATCCCACATAATGAATGGATATCTCGAAAGAGTCCCGATATAATTGTGTTCACTTTCTAAGATAAATGGTCTTACATAAAGTCAAAGTGATTTTAATGGTCTTATATTCAAAATGATGTCCCTCAAAATTCATTTTTATATTTCAAAAAGTTACTCCTCTTTATCTCTCTCAAAATTTTTTTTCTTTGTATTTGCATCATGACACAAATGGCTAGATTAATGTGTTTATTAGGTGCATGATTTCAACTTTGTGTATCAAGGAAAGCCCCACAGTAGACAATCCAATCAGTTTCAGTGAAGTAATCACTGAATTTCTATTGCTGCTGTGGTTTCAATGCACTCCCAGGTGCAGAATTATTCCAACCAACTCTAATATGCAGGAGGAAAAAGAACCCTCAGAGTTTGTACCAAAACATTCATGGTTAATCAGAAGCAAAAGTGTTATTTTTTAGGCTTCCTAAAAATTCAATTTATATTTATTTCCTGATTAAGCTTCATACTATTGAAGATAATACAATATCTTCAGTTAGCTAATGTCACTCTTCCTAATATTGACCTCCTAGTTCCTTTTAATTTTTTAATTTAAAACAAAATATGTGCTTTTTTGTATAATGTTTGATCAGTCCACTCCAAGTTATATATTTCATAACCAGTTGAGTTAAATAGTACAACTATCTCCATTCCAAGATTGAGATATTTCTTCTGTCGCTATATAAATGAGTTCTTTGCAGATTGAAAGTATTATAACTAAGAATTTTAACATCAGCCTAACAAAAATGAGAATGATAAATACAATAAAATGACATCTATCATACTTACTACAGGCCAGGCACTATTCTAAGCACTGCACTAATACAATTCATTACTAATTAAATTATCACAACAATTCTGTAACATGATTAATTATAGTATAGTCTTTTTACAGATGAGAAAACTGGGGCACAAAAAGTCAAAATAATTTTCCCCAAAGCAAATGACTCATAAGAAGCAGAACTAGGAATTAAATCTAGGAAATCTCATCCTATTCTTAAATAATATGTAGTTCTTCAGCTGCTTTCAATCAATGAGAATTAATTCCACAGTGCTCTGATAATACAACACTGTCAATTATAACTCGAGTGATTATATTAATAAGAAAGCTTTAAGGAAAAATAACAACTAAGCTAACAAATCTTTTCTCATATGAAGTATGAAACTCATGCTGATTTCGGAGATTTTAAAGTATTTTAAAAAATAAGACAATGTAAAGGTGCAAGTCATTTTTCTGTGTCATGTTCCTTCGTGGAAAAATGTGACAGAAACTGTGTTCTACTTGCTATTTGAAAAACATTAAATTTCTTTGTACATATTGAAGTGGGCAGACTTCCAATGGAGGGTGAAGAGAAGGAAGAGAAAAATTAAGAGAAGGAAGCTTACATTACTTGCGCTCTCCATTTCGGTAATGGATTATCCCGCTAGAGCTGGGCAGCATGATATCAACATTACACTGTACGTGTCAGATCGGAAACAGTCAGTGGTAACAGTAACATCATTTGGGACTCTGTTGGTAAGAAATGGAAAACTCTTTTAAAAACAAACCCCTTAGATACACTGTTTAAACAACTAAATGGAGTGTTAGATTTCTATATTATGTTTTATTCTTCATAAAATCTTTTCTTTAAAAAATTAAGCCAATATTTTTCTGTGACGTCTGTAGGCTTTCTCATATAACATCCCAGAGAACAAATTTTGCTGAAGAGTCCTAATTTCTGTGACTAAACCCACTGCAAAGGCACATTCATTTTTGAATAGTTAGTATTCAGAGTATGTGCAGTGGGCATCTGTTCATTTACTATACTAAGTACCTATTTTCTCATTCTTCAGTCAGGAGTAAGTCTCATATCAACTCCTTTTCAAAACAGACACATGGATATTTCTTCAGGGGAACTGCTGTTCCTCATTACATTCCATGTAATTCTGGGAGAGCTTCTAATCACAGATTGGCCATGGCGGATGGTCCCAAGGATTGCACTAATGACATAAGCTAGGGTTATCATAACCCTGTGTTCAAGTTTATATGTACTGAATTGGGAGGAGATTCTTTTCTCTGAGCTTGCTAAACTGTAATAATGCCAACTTGACGTTGACTATAGCCTTTTATCCCCTCTTCTCATTTTATATAGAGTTAAGGAGCCTATATATAGAGTTATGGAGATAGAGAGAAGGCACATGGTTTATTTCCCTTAATACTCGTTGTTCTAAATATGCATTAATAAATTCCCATTTTATCTAAATTGGGTTTCTGTCACTTTTAAATAAAAAGGAGAAATAAGAGAAAGAGAAGAGCTGAATTCCAATTATAGGTGTTTGTAAGTTCCCCAGATAATAGTGGTATTTTAATGACTTTTCACTGCCCAACATACAGACAGCCATAACAATAATAATATTTGGGAAATACATTACATTTAAATTGAAAACTGGAAATAAAGAACAAACTGACAGTGACCAGGGGGAGGAGGGAGGAGGATAACAGGGGACTGAAGGGGGAGGACCATTGTATAAAGGACCATGGACAAAGACAATGGGGGCAGAGGATTGAATGTGGAAGGTGGGGAGTGGGTAGGACGGGGGAGAATGAAGGAGAGAAAATGGGGACTGCGGTAATTGAACAACAATAAAAATAAGTACATAAATAAATACATACATACATAAATTTAAATTGGCAACAAAAATGAACACCACGGTTTACTGGTATATTGGAAACCTGGAGTTGATCACAACTCTCAACAGAACAAAATAGAAGATTCAACAGCCACTCTTATTTATCCTCAGTGTCCTATACTTTATACTCACAAAGCCAGTTCTCCATAAATCCTGAGGCATCTCTGACAGCTTTCACCACACTGCAAACTATAGGAAGGGAATGGAATGAAATGTTTACTGAAGCATGTTAACCCCTGTTTCCAACATTACTCAAGGAGTGCATATTTGGGTAGGACACCCCACTACTCACTCCGAGATGTGGAAATGGGAAGGGGTCACGGGATCTTGGAGCCATTCTGGCTAGAACACCTTTGAATGTAATGTCCAGACATAATCATACTTGTCTTCCAAAAATCACTTGAGAAGAAGTTTATAAGTCTGTATGCCTCGAGTCTTCCTCTAAATCTTCTCAGGGTTTAGGGATACGTATAGGCATGTGTATTTTTATAAAGTTCCCTATGTAATTGTGATGTCCAATTAAGATTAATAACATCTGCCACACATCCATTACTGTTTTCTATGCCTAGGGAAATAGACTATGCCCTAAGACTAAGGACTCTTTGACATTAACTATAAATAACATGGGTCTGACACAATGGAAACACAATACATTTTTGTATCATAAATACGTCAAACTGATTTGATCTCTTTATTAATTTATTAGCAGGAAAAAACATATAAATTCCTTGTACCATGATTTTTCCTGTAAAATAAAACACTGTTCCTAGAGTAATGCATCTTCTTTCAATAACTTGTTTATTAAGACAACATGCTAAAATCTAGGAATAGGTATGTGCCACTCAACAGGCTGGGTTCTTCCACAGAGCAGGGTTTCGAGTGAGACAGGGATGAGGAGAAGACCCATCATCGCTGGTGTCCTATATAAGCAGATATGGCCTGGTCTAGATAAGTCCCATAAAAAAAGCAGAAAAGGAATATTTGTTAATCATAACCTTCAGGCTTAGGCACAAAGAGGTACGACAGAATCAGGTCCAAAAGTAAATGCCAAATACGTCCAAAGTTGAAGATACAGGTGCTGTGTATTTAGAATAAGTGGAATAAATCTGAGAAAGCATAGAAATACCTAACATGTTTTCTAGAATATCATATGATGGAAGTTAATTAGTTTCATTTGTAGAAAAACAACACTTCTAATTATGTAAGCTCCACCTCACTTAACATATCTTGAGCTAGGAAACTAAATAGTGCACAATGGAAGTTTAATTTTTTTTTAAGATTTTATTTATTTATTTTCAGAGAGAGGAGAAGGGAGGGAGAAAGAGCAATGTATGGTTGCCTCTCACATGGCCCTCACTGGGGACCTGGCCCGCAACCCAGGCATGTGTCCCGACTGGGAATCAAACCGGGACCCTCTGGTTCCCAGCCCACGCTCAATCCACTGAGCTACACCAGCCGGGCAGAAGTTTAATTTTTAACACCCATTTCCCTTTTGCTTAACACTTACTTCCTGCAGGAAAGCACCAATCTCCAATTCTCTGTCTATGTCTTTGGGTCAGAAATAATATGACCTTATAGATCCAAGGGTAACACGTGACGATAAACCTGACAAATTAGAATGTTCCCTACTCCTAACCACAGTGATTAGTTCAGAAATGAGCATGTGATCTAAATCATCTCAAAAAGAATCAGCCCAGACCTTTTGCTAGTGGTACTATTGGTAAAGAGAGGTTCACTGCTATATTGTCAGCCTGGAGTTGCTAATGATCTGTCATCATAGTAAATGAGACTTTTTTAGAAAAATGAAGGTTAGACTGGGTCTAGGAGGGTCTCAGGATTTCTCTGTTACCACCTTTTTGGGTTGTGAGATCATGAAATATTTAAATCCTTAAACAAGGAAAACGTCCATGTGTGCACACATACACAGTGATTTCTGAATTTCCTTCACAGAAAGAAAAGTATTCCACCTCCTCAGAAAAGTTTCAAATTAATACCTTTGCAGTGGATGGTCTGGGGAGACTTAAAGGCTTACGCTTGGTTTATCAGAGGCTCCAAAGGGAGGATGACTTCATCACTCAAACCGAGATGCTTTTGAAAGATGAAGAGCACACTGATAATGCTGGCAGCAGGAAAACAAGTATAAATCAGGTCTCTCCCAGGGAAATCAAGACATTTATTTTACATAAAAGGAGTGAAATTGGAGAGTGAGAGCTTTTCTTTTAGTTCAAAAATCTCAAATTCAAATCTCTGTCCTTATATGATACTTAGCAAATCATTTCAGCACTGAGAATTTGCATTATCATTTTGAAAATGGGTTAAATCTTTTATTGCAAATGATTGTTTAAAACCTCACATGTTATAATGGATGGGTATACAGTTAAAAATTGACAAGTTCATTTTTTGTTTGTTTGGTTTATTGAAATCCAATTTTCATAAGCATAAAGTACCAGAAAGGCCCATAGAACTGCAGTGAGATAGAAAGAAGGTCAAAAGGATGAAAGTGACCAAGAGTATTTGTGTACACATAGCACTGGATTTTTATTTATTGGCTGGTGGAAGGGGTTGGAGGTGGGGTCTGCTGAGATATTTTTTTTTTTTGAAGGCTAAGGGCACCACCTGGACATACCAGAGTGCATTAGCACACATTGGCACAGTTTCTATATGTCTGTAATAAGAACAATTTTCTAAGCATTTCCATCAAGAGAACTGATCATTGAGAAGCTGGCAGCCTGCCAAGTTTATTATTCAGAGCAAACTGTGACCCTACTTTGATCCATTTAAATATCATGTCACCTTCCAAAACATTCTTGCAAGTAAACTGCCAGGGTTCCTTACTTCTGCTTTACTCACTAGAAATAGGCTGCTACGGACTGAGATTCGGGAATCATAGACGTGAGTCTCAGGTTGATGGCCACAGAGCTGTGTGATCATGAATAAATCAGCTTACTTCTGAGATCTGCTTCCCTAAATGAGGGCCCAGGGTGATGCCGCGGAGCTGTTAAGAAAAATTCCTCAGCAGTCATTTGTCACTGTGAATATAGGTGGCACAAATGTGTGGGCTCTATGACTCTCTGGATAAGTATTTAATTTTAGACAAGACCTACAGTAATTAAACATCTGAATGCACAAAAGTAACCAAGGAGTGGCCTGCCTGCCACTGAATCTCTTCTGTGCCTCAGCTGCATCCATATTAGGCTCTAAAATGAAAATGAATTCAGGCTCTGTGCTAATTTTTTATTCAAAATTTGTAAGTGCAAAACATATTAGTTTTACCCTACAAAAGACCTTAGGCAAATGTTGTTTAATGAAAGATTGAAACACTTTTTTCAAATACAACTGTTGTTTTTATTTGTTAAAATAAATGAATTTTTCCTAAAATGATAAACTTGAATTCATAAGAAGGTATCATTTCTAATACATGAATGGACTTTTGGGGGTTTTATCTCTATTATTAATATTAGTTATTTAAAATCTAATGCAAATGCAATAGCTTATAATCGTGAGTCAAAGAGTAAAAGGACCAAAGTCTGGTACTTGGAACTTTTGTTCTTGGGGTTTAATTCAACATCAACTGTATGCATGTCAGATCAAAGTCATAGAGCTGTGAATGCATGTTTCTTCTCTAGCGTATTGAGCTTGTTTCAAAGGGGAGAACAGAAATTATATATTAATGAGTAAAATGAGTTTTTCCCTTTGCTGTTAAATTCTCTTACTGAGCACATCCAGTGATCACAAATTAATAAAATACTTGAAAATTTGAAATTGAAAGTGGGAAGGCAAAAACTAGTACTTTGCAACAACTTCTTAAAAAAATCAAAGTAGAACTTGTCTCTTGGAAAAGCAGAGGAGAGGTTCATCAAAACTGTTCTGCTATTCATTAACAACCACTTCCGAAAATCATCTTTTAAAGAGAGAAAGAGGTGTTCTGAAATGTTGTGATCTAAGTAATACCAAGAAGACCTTCCCACCTCACCCCACCCTCAGTTTGATTCTTCTTAAACTTTAAATTAGTTTTATTGTTTTTTCTTCTAGAGCTATATGTATTTAAATATATCAGGGTGTCACACTCATTTTCACCGGGGACCACATCAGCCTTGTGGTTGCCGTCAAAGGGCCAAATGCAATTTTAGGACTGTGTGAATGTAACTGCTCCTCAACAGTTAAGTGAGAGCTCAGTGCTGCTGCCGGGTAGACACAAGGTGCTGGGCTGTATAAAACAAGGTGGAGGGCTGGATTTGGCCCGCAGACCTTGTGTTTCCCACCTGTAAAATATATAAAGCAGATTGTTGAAAATAGTTTGCACGTGCATTCATCTGCTGTGAATTATTGGACAACTAACCCAAATCTCATGTCAACATAGGAAAGGAGTAGAAAAACCCAAATGATCAAGAACGGAGGGAACATCATCTGAGGGGAGTCCTCATCAATTTAAGACTCTGAACAAAAGGAACAGATGCTGAAAATAATTTCATTCCAAGGCCCTGAAGTCCTTATCAACACAAATTAAATCTTGTCAGTCCTGTGACCTTGTGAGGACTTTAAAATACGATAGTCAATATTTAAACTTATTGTTGATGGCAAGTTATTAGAAAGTGCACATTTTAGGAATCAGAAACCAACCTTCCAGTCCTAATTCTGAGACATTCAAAGTCCAATCTAAAGAGTTATTTAATTTTGCTCAGTCTCATAATTTATACCAACTCACAAGGGTGATTGGTATATGAAGAATCATTTCCTGGGTTAAAAGTAGGAGTTGTAGGAGAGATCTGAATCTCCTAATATTTTATGGACATGTGTTACAGTGGGGAAGAGCAGCTATAACTTGATTATACCCTCAAGGGATCTCTGATTTCCTAAAGTTTAAGAAAAACCCTAGGACCCCTTCCAGAATGAACACTGGGCATATTAAACCTATCAGGTAAGTTTAGGCTACAGCTATAAAGAGTATTCAGATTTTTGCTAAATTGTGCAGGCATAAAGAAAAATTTGAGAGATTTACAGCCTGCCAAAGACTGCTCTGACTGATATAAAAGAAAGGAAATGCACAATTCTCTAACCCAACACATGGTATGATGTCATGAAACATTTCAGTTCGACCATTGGCACACTCTGATTGTAAAAGAGAATTAATACTGCAAATGTGAATAAAAACAATTTAAAATAGGTACATAATTGGCACCTTTTAATAATCTCACAATATGTTTTGTGAAATTTTAATTGAGAGAGTCACAATCTATACTCACCAGAATGTGGAGAGTCACTGTGGTTGGCACTCTTCTCATTTTTGAACATCAATCCTTGTGTGACTATATGACTATTGAGATTAAATGTTCTTTCCCAGAGTCTTTCTGACTCTTTGAATGAGGGTTTAATTGCAGATATATCTCCAATCTGCTACCTGGTAATCAGTCTTAATGGTAAGAAATGTCGCACAATTGTTACACCACTAGCTAATACAAAACACAAATGCACCCATTTTCTGATTGATATAAGAATTGGTATTGCAATATTTCAACATACTTTTTTTCAGGTATGATTCAATGCTGGTGTCAAAGCAAAAAAAAAATGTACTAGATAAATTTAAACAGGCAATGATGATTTTGTTCAAGGCCCTTAAAAGAGGGGAGAGAGAGAATTTGGTTTGAATTCAACTTTGCGGAAACAAAGGCCAGAAAGGTTTTTGAAAGCTGGAGTGGAGCAATCATAGATCATCTGTGTTTGCTAATTAGCCTTACCATAAGGAGAAATAAACTTTCTCCTATCTTCATGACAGCAGGTAGTTTTATAACCTGGAGCAAGTTAACCATGAATATTAGACTTCTACTCTTCTACAGAGACTGTGAGATACGGGCTCTATCTTCTTGGGCAATTAAATTTCTGAAGGACGACTCCCAGGTCCTTATGAAAGACATTCTTACCTTGCAAAACTGACCAGAGGCTTTTAAGGAGATTTACCCAAAGGTGCAGAGAAAGATTGTCAAAAGTTTCCTAAAGTAGCCCTGGCTGGTGTGGCTCAGTGGATTGAGTGCCAGCCTGCAAACCAAAGGATTGCTGGTTCAATTCCCAGTAAGGGCACATGCCTGGGTTATGGGCCAGGTACCCAGTAGGGGGCGTGTGAGAAGCAACCACACATTGATGTTTCTCTTCCTCTCTTTCTCTTTCCCTTCCCCTCTCTCTTAAAAATAAATAAATAAATAAAATATTTTTTTAAAGTTTCCTAAAGTAAATGCTCTAAGATAGCGATTTTCAACCTTTTTCATCTCATGGCACACATAAATGAATTACTAAAATTCTGGGGCACACCAAAAAATACACTTTTGCCAATATGACAAAAAAAAGGTACAATTTTGATCCATTCACACTGGATGGCTATTATTGTATTGTTGGTTGTCGTCATTTTTTTATTTGTCAGATATCGCGTGTTTCAAAAACTCTTGTGACACACTGGTTGAAAATGGCTGCTTGAAGAAAAGATCAGAGCCTAGAGTGAGGGAGAGGCCTAGGTAAAGTTTTGGTCAAGCTGAGGGCGATGTTAAAGCTCTCCTGGTCACTGCCACACTTTCAAAACGCATCTCAGTCTTTTCATACCCCCTCAGTATCTGTCAATTACAGAATCACTGGCTACACTAAGATGCTAATAAGAAGTTGCCATTTAAGTTTAAGTTATGCAAAAAGTGATGAACATTAACTGTAATTTTTTCACAGAATATATGAAATTTATATTCTGCCATTTAGCATATATTTTCTTTCTCAGTAGTTAATGTTAGAATTTTCTCCAGACATTTATATGAATTTTTAGTCACTGTGCATTTTTATTATTTCTCAAATACATTTGAAGTAAGTGCAATAACATAGCCTAATTATTATCTTAGTATGTCCGATTCACCTGAAATTGCAGTCCTTCCTCTTGACAACTTATACAGAGCATCCATATGCTTTTATGTATTTTGTATTGGCCATGATGTATGTCCTGCTCATTCAAAAAAATTCTCAGAACTGTCCTTGGCCACACTTTCGAGAGCTCTTTTTTCAGGCACTCTTTCCGGGACTTCCTTATGCGCCAGTGATCCCCATCGCTCACATTGTGCCAAGGACAACGGCAGAATGCACTCTCTAGCCAAGACATTGATGTAGAAGTTATCTCTTGATAGTGAATCTCTACATTAGGAACGATAAGAAGGTGACTTATCCCATTTCAACTGTTAAAGCAACTGTATAACAGGCCATGCTTTATCTCAGATGTCCTGAATCTCAGATGCACTGAAAGAAAAAGTTGAGTAAGAGAAAATAAAGTATGAAATATGCAGCTTCATCCACAAAGGGGGTGATGCGCCAGTTCACTTCCTTACAGCTCTGTACTTCTGATTGCATTGTACCACTCCCCGCTAAGGAAAGAAAGTCTCAGTCTTCAAATGAAAACTTTAGTAATAAGTATAAAATCTTCCAGAAACAATTGGATTCCCCTGAAACAGATTCTGTAACAGTGATTTGCATGCAGAATTTTTTCAGGGTGAATCTTGAAACCAAAAATTGATAAAAGAGCAAATAAAAAACCAGGTTTGAGCAGGTTTCTCTTATCACCCTTCTAATCTCCACCAACAGCCCTTTCCCAAAGCCAATGTCACATGTTTTACTATTATTAGTATACATTTATATACGTTATCTATTGATGTCTATCAAATGGCCCTCAAATTTAGTTGCATAAATAAAAGTGATGTATTATTTATTTTGATTCTATGAGTAGTGTGGGTGCTATCTTTGCTGCTTTTGTCTGGCACATTCACACAACTCCTTTCAGCTGGCAGGTAGATTGGGAGGTAGATTGAGAAAGCTGGGGCATCTCCCTCTTTCTCTCCATAGGATCTTTCATCCTGGGCTTCTTTATAGCATGGTGGTCTCTGTATGGTGTCCCAAGGGGATGAAAGCGTGAGTCGTAAGACCTCTTGATATGTGCTTTCTGGAAGTGGCAGGACATCACTTCTGCCATATCCATAAAGTCATCCCATATTCAGTGAGATGCAAAATGAATGCCACCTCTCGGTGATGAGGTTGGTAGCCATCACACTGCATTTCAAAGGAACATCTTGTAAACAATATAGCACATTTACCCTCTCAGATGGTATGTATTGAATTGAAACAAAAACATCTGTACCCTGTTATCTAGTCATTGGATGTGGCAGAATTAGTTTCTTCTGGCTAAAAATAATTTTCATAGAGACACTCTGAGTTGTCAGAAGTCAAAAGTCCTGGCAGCCTGGGTAAGGAAGATCTTAGTACTAAGGTGGGGTTCTGGGAATCACATAATTCAACGTATAGACCACACAACACACCCTGATTTGTGCATTGTACATAGATTGTACACAGTGAAAGAATGATTAAACTGTTTACAGTAATCCTTCTTTATCCATGAGGGATACATTCCAAGACCCTCGGTGTCTTGTATAGCCACTGATAGTACCAAACACTATAAATACTATATTATTTTTTCTATGCATACATACCTATCATAAAGTTTAATTTACTAATTAGGCAGTGTAAGAGATTAACAACAATAATAATAAAACAGAAGAATCGTAGTAATATACTGTAACAAAATTTATGCAAATGTGGTCCCTTTCTGTCTCAAAATATCTTATTGTACTGCCCTTGCCTTCTCCTTGTGATGATGTGAGATGATAAATGCCTACATGATGAGGTGTGCGGAAGTCAATGACGTAGGCATTGCAATGTAGCGTTAGGCTACTATTGACCTTCTGATGATATGTTAGAAGTAAAATCTTCTGCTTTGTGTGATTCTGCCTCATGGGGCCATGCCAATGTCTACGGTTGGATGGCAGAAAAAGATAATGTTGATGGTTGGGGATCCTCTAGAGTTGGAAAATTTTTGCCAAAACATTTTGAAAATGGTTTCTCTTTCTTTTTTAATTCATCAAAGTGTTTCTGCAGAGGTTGTCATCCTTTGATGATCACATAGGTGACTTTAATGCTGCATTCCATTCAAGGATCATATTCCATAATTTTTGTAAAACAAGGGTTACTTGAAAACAAGCACTACAATACCATGTCAGTCAATCTGATAACCAGTGTGGCTACTAGTGACTAATAGGCAGTTAGTTTGTACAGAATACAGCATGAGATTTCATCATGTTGCTCATAATGGTGTCCGATGTAAAACTTATGTATTATTTATTTCTGGAACTTTCCATTTAATAGTTTTTGACCACTGCAGACTGTGGGTAGCTGAAATGGAGAAAAGGAAAACTGTGTGTAAGAGGCCACTACTGTACTGTTCTCCCGGTACACAAGGACATGCCATCTTACATATTTTGAATTTTCTTGATTATTCCTTAAATCCACTTGCTTATATTATGAGTAAGACTTCAAGGTGTTCCCTCTTCTGAGAACCCTTCACTGCCTCTTTCTTCACTTGTTTCCAAGTAGAATAAACCACTCATTCATAGTCCTATCACAGTACCAGTAATCCCTATGAACCTATATGTATACTTACTTGTCTCTCCAGATAGATTATAAACTCTTCAAAAAGTGTATTGTCATATTCATATTTTAAAAAGTGCATTGTTTTATTCACATTTTTAAACAGAAATCTTGTTATGGATATGGTGTGATGGGCATATTCTAGAGAACCCTATGATCCCTGCCCCCTAGTATCCATATCTGTGCAATCTCTTTTGCTAGAGACCTGTAATCAGCATCTAACAAATAAAATATGCCAAGGTTGATATCACCCCGAGATATGTTGTCACATAGCAATGGTGAAGAGATTGTGTACGTGAAAATAAAGTTGATTTTTAATTAATTGACTTTGAGTTAGCCAAAGGAAAGAGTGTCTCAGGTGGGCCTAATATAATTAGGTGAGGCCATAAGGGGGTCTCGGCTTTTCCCAAAGTCAGAGAATTGAAGAGGCAGATGTTCCCTTTCCATCACTCACTTTGAAGAAGTAAGCTATCATGAGTTCCAAAGCCACAAGGAAATGCATTTTGCCAATCTGAGGGAACTTAGAAATGGACCCTTCCCTAGTTGAGTGACCAGATAAGAACACAGCCCCACAAACACCTTGATTTCAGTTTGGTGAGACCCTGAGCAGAGAACCCATCTACCTCAGCCCCGAACTCTGGACTCATGGAAACTGAGGTAACAAATGTGTATTGTTTTATGCAGCTAAATTTATGATAATTTGTTATGTGGCAACAAAAAATAAATGTAGTTGCCATCAGTATTTATTGTAGGATAAATGTACATAATGTACACGTGCAATAAATTCATTGCAATGGATAGTATGGTTTTCAATATCAATATTATCTTAAGATATTGATAGATTAATGAAATTTGAAAGATGGTGCAATTTATCTAGTTGAACTCCCCCCCCACACACACATAAAGCCAAGAAAATTTAAATGAACTATGAATGAATTATTGATAAAATTAGGATTTGAGCACTGATTTATAAATGATCATTTCAGCTCTGCCTATAAACCATATTCCCTCTCAATAGAGTGAGGATATATGTGAATTATCTTTGAAATGATACAGCCATGAAAATCATTATATTTTCTGTTTCTCAGAAGTAAAGTTTCTATTACTTTGGTACCCAATAAGCAATCAACTTGTTTGAATGGTTACTAAGAACAAGACATGGAATGAATTCCACTAAAATAAAGAAAGAATATAAGCCATCGTCACTTTCAAGAAGTTGTATCAGTAATTTAACTTGTGTTGGATAAGCATTTTGCCTTATGACTTATATTCTATTGTCTTTTTCTAGTCATTGCTAAAGAAATTTTGGAACTAGGTATGAGTATCTCTTCTGTTAGGGGAATAAATAGGTCGTGAACACTCTTGGTCTCTCTCATTATTAGTGTTTATTGGAAATGACATGCTGTTTTTCATTGTACGTTAAGCTGATTTCTACTGGTAGAAACATAGTTTCCTTCCTCAAGCAAATAGAAATGCCTGATGAGAAAGACCAATATCATATGATCTCATCTATATGTGGAATCTAATGACCTATTCAGTCCAACATATTTATTTAGAAATCTGACCCTTGTGAGGTATTCAGGGGCTTAAACTCTTGGTAGTATACCAATGCGCCTCAGAAAGACATTAGAACTGCACCCTTATATTCACCACAGTGTTAAGTTACAAAATTAAATGAGAAAATGTGACAAATTCAAGGTGTATGCCTTTAACTGAAACTCTATTAATAGGATCTATCTGTTACTCTGTACAGTTTTCCAAATCTCTAGTAAGAACAAATAGTGCATAGGTCTTTTTGTTTCAAAACAAGTGAGCTCAATACAAGGGGAAAACTTCAGTTATGAAAACAGTAATTAAATTTTGTATCATTTGTAAAACTACCTAAAAAATGGAACTTATGAGGCAGCAGATGTTGACTCCAATTTTATTTCTCATAAATGGAAAAGTGCGCATTAATATCTCTGCACATAAAATGCTCCCCAAAGTAGAGCAGACTGCCAGTGAATAAATTTACATGAGTTTTAGGTATTTTTTATTCAGTATATTTAGATGCTTTCTGTGAATTATGTTTGAGAATTATACATTTTTAAAATAAGTTGATGTCTTCATCAACATAAGCACTTTAAAGGTATGCATTTTGGATTCTAATGCAATTTACAGGTAAGTTTCTAGCCAGAAAGAAAATGTGAAGTTGATTTTTAGTTGTTTGGCATTTAGACAAAACTTTTGGTTTTTTTTT
>PVJI01015199.1:0-41841 GCA_004026765.1 Micronycteris hirsuta | reverse complement strand
CCGGTCACCAGGCAGAAGGAAGGAGGAGCTGGCCTGGGGTAAGGGAACACAATAAATAGAGTGGACAGGGATGGGGGCTCGGGGGGGAAAAGTAGTTCAAGACCCGCTGGGCCTCTGGAAAACAGCCATCTGCTCAGGACCCCTCTTGCAGCACCACCGAACTCCACCTGGAGAGGCCTCAGGGCAGCAGGTCTTCCCCGAAGTAGGAGAAGCCTTTGAATTCCTCCTGGTTGATCTGCTTCACAATCGCTTCATCCACAAGCGTGAGCACTGGCTCTTCCCGGGTAAAGTCTTGGTCAAAGTTATTGACGTCTCTTTTGGTTTTCTGTGAGAAGAAAAGAGAAAGCACTGACTCTGGGCTGACCGTGCTCCCCAGGGCCCCCCACAGGGAGTGAGCATCGTGCCGCCCAGCCTCTCGCCAAAGCAGGCCGCTAGCTCCGGAGAGCAGACGCAGAGCTGTTCCAATGAGGTCATGGCGGATGGCCCCAGGACCAGGAGGTGACAGAGGGCTTGGAGAGGAACGAATGAGCTCAGGTGAGAAGGAAAAGGGGGTGAGAGGTATGATGGAAAAGCAGGGAAGTGGGGTCCCACAGACTGCGTGTGGTGTGGGGGCGTGTCTGGGAGACTGGGGCACGGGGCTCCCGCCACACGCTGCCCCTTCCAGCATCTGCCCTGGCCCTCTGGCTCCATCCAAGCCCCTCCCTGTGACCCAGGGAGCAGACTCACAGCCCCCTCCCACCAAGTCTCCAGTGCCCTTTCTCCCCTGCAGGTAGACCCCATGACCTTGCCGTGCCTGCTCCATATGGACACCCTCCCTACGGTAAGCACATGGGTAGGGGGTGGGGATGTCTTCTGGAAAAGCTGCCTTGATCTCCATCTGCTCTCACCATGAACCCGATTTTGTGCTCCCGCATTATTTCTATTATCATACTCAACACTCTAGTTTGCAGTGAATTGTTTATGCTTTTCTCTCGGCCAACAGCTCCTTAAAAGCAGGGACCTTATTCAACCTTGGGTTCCCAGCCATGAACACGTACTGAGTAACGGATCATGCAGGTAAACCCACCCCTGACTGCCCAGCTCGCAAGGACCCACGCCCACTCGGAGGTCCAAGTTCCCACAGTAGGGCTTACGGCAACCAAACAAATCCCGGCTTGGGGAGGAAATCAGGAAGTGCAAGCCCTGTGGGGGCTCGCGGCTGAGCTGGCAGCCAGCATTCCCGTCTGCAGCAGTCTGCCATGGTCAGAAGAACCTGCACGGAGAAGCGGGGGCTGGGCTGAGGCTCGAAGACTGAGTTACAGTCGTGTTGGGAGAGATGGGAGAAAGGCACCTTGTCAGGAAGAAAGATGGGCCGAGGTGGGGGCAGGGACACGGAACGTGTATGCATGGGACAGTGGGTTCGCTGAGCTGCCTGGGGCAGAGTCCGGTGCGAGGACGGCCGGGGTCGGAATGGAGTCTGACGGCAGAGGCCTCCAGTGCCAGGCCCCGGCCCCCACGGCACACAGCCCAGTGCGGAGAAGACCGGAAGGCCTCTGGAGACACTTCCTCAAGCCCAGCTTAACTGCTGTTACCCAGGGTTAGCGCCCTGCATGCCGGGTACTTCTCGTGGGGAGATTAGCGTTATTATTTGTAGGAGCAATAATATTAACAGGTGCTATGTTCTGCAGAAGCCAGTAACCTAAAAGGTGTTAATAAGCAGTCCAGAGAACGGTGGTTTTGAGACAAAGCTTTATTTTGGACCCTGCACTTGCACATTTGCGATGCCCCTCGGCAAGGTGCAGGCCCTCAGACGGCCCGGAGTCGAGAAACCCAGCTGACATTTTCAGGCCAGCCTTCCCCAAACATGGCATCTTTTTTTTGCCCTGAATAGTTTATTAATGTTTCTGCCTGAAGCAGAGTTCTGCAGACCCTGGTTTGGGATGTTTGCCGTTTACAAAGCACCTTCACATTCCTTTGCTCTTTTGACCCTTGGAACAGGTTATTACTGTCCTGAGTGCACAGGTGAGGAAGTGTGGCTCTCAGGGGTTTGCTGACCTGCCAGAGTCACCCAACGAGACAAGGGCAGAGCCAGACGCAAATCCCGGTCCCAGCAGGATGCCCCCCGTGGTGTGGAATGTCCGAGAGGCTGGACACTGGAGAAATGGGAAGACACAGCGAGGGTCAAATTTCATCAGGAGATGTTTAGGTAAGCCCACGAGGCTACCATGAAGCCAGGAAGGCTCGCCGGCAGGCCGGCACGGCGGCGCAGGGCTGTGGGCCGAGGAGAGAGGGCACAGTGCGGACTGGGAGCGCACTGTTTTCAAACTGCCCCCGCCTGAAATCAGAATCAGATGCACAGCACGGAGCAGGGAGGAGATAATCTTCCCGAACCTGTTGGTGCAGCCCCCCACCTTCTCCCTGGGCTCAAGCGCAGAGCAGGTAGGTCTCAGAGACCGTGGAAGGGAGACAGAATGGAGATGCAGGAAACCTGAGGTTTGGAAACAGGCCCTGCAGCTGAGGGAAGTACGTGCTGCCCTTGAACTGGGAAGGCCTGGTGCTTCGTCATCTCTAGCAGGAGGCCTGGCCCCCGGCATGCGGGCTATCTGCTTTCCATCTCCACTGTGTACAGAGCAAGAGGAAAACGGGGGACCTGCATGGAGACTGACTTCAAAGAAGAATATCAAGGCCCATCCCCACAGTGACGCATGTCAGTCCTGGGAAGGCCGGCCTGGGGAAGGGTGTGCCGACGCCTCTCCTGTAGATCTCTATCAAAGGAGGCCGGTGCACTTGGATTGCAGAGGGCTTACAGAGTGCGGGACTGCGAAGATGAGTGAAATGAGTCTAGAAGGAGCGGTGGGGTGGGGAGAAGGTGGCTGTGACTTGGGAGGCACTGGGGATCATCCCAGAAGGTGACCATGGGACATCCTCAACTGGGGCAGGAGGGTGGAGGGGACCAGCAGGTCAGAGGGCCAGGAGCTGGTGAAGAAGAGGGGCCATGGGACAGGGCAACGGGAAAACTCAATGCAGCATCATCACCAAGGGTCCCCCACGCTTTCCAGGGCTGGGCCGCCTCTTTGCCGGCTGGCTCTCACTGGTCAGTGAGGGGCGGGGGTGTGCACGGAGAACCTTGGGGGCCTGCCAGGGCTCTGGTGTTGGCTCTGCCCGATCATCAACTTGTTTGTGCTTCACCTCTCTGTCATTGGTGTCTATTGGCCTCAGAAACTGGTTGGTTTCCTGAGTGTGGTTCCAGGCCTAGATCCACATCATGTGTGAGCTTCACAGCTCGCCGATCGGATACCGGCATTGGGCACAGGCAACCCAGCTGGGAACGTCCTTCTCTGAGGACCTCTAGCTCCCTGGTGGGCTGGCTTGGGGAGCCATCTAGCTCAGCTCTGGGCTTCCCAGGCGTCTCGGATCATCTGTGGTGTGTGAGCGAGCATGCCATTCCTTAAGAGCTCTGCAGGAAAACACACTTGGCTTGCCCACCCCTTTATGCAACTGGGCCCAGGACCTGTTTTCCCTGGACATCTTAGGTGTATGTCAGTTACTCATTTCCAATTCAAGTAGCCAGCATCCCCACTACGTGCAATTCCTGATAATTAACCTTGGAGACTTGGGAAGTTTTCCAAAGCAACTATCTCTGGGAAACACCACTGCCTATTAGCAGCATGTATGCAGCATGGCACCCTCACATTTGGGGAGGACTGGGGATTACATCCTTCATGCACCGATTTTACTCTTTGAAAAGCTGCTGCCTCCCTCACAGGCATAAGACTTGACTCCAAGGGTCCAATGGGCAAACTCCCAGAGACACCCCTGTTCACCTAGCTCCCCGGTCACCCCAGATGCCTCCCCACATCTAAGGCAGACAGGCTGTTAGCCACACTACAGCCTGAGAGGTGACACTGGGAACAGCCCTCTAACTCTTCAGATGTTACCTTCTTCATGAAGCACTGCCCATCCCTTGGCCCACGGGGGGCGTGGAGCTGCACAGAGGAGGCGAAGGAGCACTGGCTGACCTCTCACCCTGTGCTGTCCCTGCCTGGTTAGAGGACACTGTGAAGTCACTCTCTGAGCCTCGGCCTTTTCATCTGTACAAGGCAGGTGGGCAGGAGGGGCCTGAATGAGATGCCAAACACTAGGTGCCTCGGCGCCCCTGGCCCATGGCAGGCGCCCTGTACACATGAGTTCCTACTCTGCCTCCGAGCTGCAGCGCTTGTGCGCCGTGGGCGGGCACCACGCACAGCCTGGCCGCGTTACCCAGCACAGTCCATGTGCTCTGCCCGTCAAGGCCGCGAGCTTCTTAGAGGCGGCGACTGGGTCTCACATTCCTCTGCACGCCTCCAAATCCTGAGCCGGTACTGAGCTGGGGCCTGCCTGAACATTCGAGTGCTTCCCCCTGGGACTGAGTTTCCTGGGAAAAGCCCCAGGTTTGCACACACATTTCTAAAGCCCTCCAGCATGTCCTCCTTGCCTGCCTGCCCGGCTTCCTCTCCCACAAAGTTCCCTGGACCCGCGGGCTTGCTCCTGCCTCCAAGCCTCTGCACAACTAGTCCCCTGCCTGGAATACCCTCTCCCCTCCTTGTCACAGAGCGGACGTCGCTCACCTCTCCTGTCTCAGCTCAGAGGCCCTTCCTTGTCCCCAGAGGCCTCTTATGGATGTCAGTGATGGCTCCTGACCTTAACACAGCACTCAGCACCCTGGATTCCCTTCTCTTCTCAACGAATCTGTGAGCAACTGGGGAGCAGGGACTGGGCTGAACTCCCCTTCCATCCCCAGCCTAGTACAATGCCTGGCACATAGTGAATGCTAAGGAAATGTCTACTAAAAAATATGAATGAATGCACCTGTCTTGCTGCTACTTCATCTAGAGCCAGCAATGTGATCTAGGTTCAGAACCAGCGGCAGCTGATCTGCTGGAGGGTTTTCTGTTTGGGAAGAACGGGTGGAGTGAGGAGAAGGCTGAGGCCTGACTCGCGAAGGGCCCGGAGGAGCAGGCCCCGCGAATGGGGTCTCCTCCCCCGGCAGCGTCCCCCTGGGCACTCGGCTCCCTGACCGCTGCCGGAACAGGCCAGAATCGGGCTTGACCAGGGTTTGGGGAAACTGCACCAAGTCAGAGGGCTGAAGGGGAGTTGGGGGACTTGGTGGGTGTGTCTCTAGTCCATGTGCTTGGGGTCAAGGGAAAATGACATTCCTACTCCCTTGGCATCCCTTCAGAAACGAGGTCTTGGCTGTGCGAACCCTGGGGGTGACCTTGGTGAAAGGGCACTCTGCTGGAGTCTGCAGTGGGGAGCGAAGGAGAACTCGTGGAAACCAAGTTACAGTGACTCCAGCTCCTCCTGAGAAACCGAATCTGAGACGCGAAGCCCTGGGCTCATCTGATAAATCACTCCAAGGCCACCGGGAGCTGGGGGCTCAGCTGGGTGTGGCAGCGTTTGGGAGCCCAGCACAAACTCCCTCTGTGGCTGGTGTAATTCTCTACCAGTGCTCGCTGTGCCGAAGTCAGAAACACAAGCCTTTGGAGGGGCCAGCGATGCCTGCTTCTGTCTCCACTCGATCACCGGGAGATCAACAGATGACTCTATTCTGAAGCACCAGGAGAACTCTCTGATCCTACAGGCTGGGGCACAGGGCTGGCTTTCAAGGGGCTGCCTTGCGGGTCCCTACCCACTTCTTCATCTTAGCTAGGCATGACAGCAAGCACATAAGTACTAGGGTGACCCCAAGCCAGGGGTGCCCTGCCCAGAATTGTGACTGTCTCCACATGGTCCCAAAATGTGAGCTTTCCTCAACGTTCCCTGCCAGGTTTCAACTCTCTCTCAAGTCTCCCTGGACGCCAGCTTCACTCCCATCTCACCCTCTTCCCGGTCCCCATGGCACTTCCTGGACTGTGCACTGGGTCCCTTCCTCTAATATTTTATGTGCCCTGATATCCTCTCACACAGAAGACACTTAACATTCATTTCCTGAAAATAACTGCATTCCCTGGGACAGTCAAGCCCAAAACTGCCCCCAGCTTTGAAATGCCAGTGGTCTTATCTAAGTTTGACTTTTTAAAAACATTCGAAAAGAAAAGGCAAGAATTTCAACAATCAGGGCACTTGCGCAACATCAGTTACCTAAAACTTGGCCGCACGGTGTCTTGACTGGCTGGAAGGCTGTGTTGGAACTGAATTCCAAGGTAACTATCATTTACATAGACATTTCTCTAAACATCATCCTCTACCCCACCCCCTTTTAGTTTTGTTCACCAGGAGCTCGGCATACGCGGGGCTTTCTTTGTAGAAGACAGGGCAAAGCATAGCGCTCATCTGCTCAGGGTGCCCAGGCGGCCCTCTGCAGCCCCTGTCGTGCCCTGTGCTCTCCAGGGCTCCCTGCCATGCTTCCTCCATCGCCTTCTTAGATCCGCTTCGACTCTGGTCCGGGCAATGCCGCGTTCTGCACCATGACCTCTGCTTGGTGGAGACCCTCAAATTGAACTGACAGCTAAGATAGTACCAGTGCGTTATCCTTCCTTAAGTAGCCGTCATAAATTGCAGTTTGACCAATCCAATTGAGCCCTGTTACAGGTGGGATTGTGTCCCCCAAACAGATATGTTGGAGCCCTAATTCCCTGGACCACAGAAAGGAACCTTAATTGGAGACAAGTCTTTGCAGACATAATCCAATTAAGATGAAGTCACTGGGGCGGGCCCTCATCCAGTGTGACCAGTGTCCTTATAAAAAGGGGAAACTTGGACACAGAGACAGTCACGCTCAGACGGAAGGCTGTGTGAGAGCCACAGACAGGGTGACACTGTCACAGGCGAAGGGACATCTGGGGCTGCCAGGAGCTGAAGGAGAAAAAGGACCCTTCCCCTGCAGGTTTTAGAGGGTGCAAGACCCTGCTGACACCTCGAGCTGAGACTCAGCCTCCCGAAGTGAGAGATAATACATTTCTGTTATTCTCATCCCCTGGGTGGTGGCACTTCATTGTGGTGGCCTCGGGAAACTCACACGTACCCCTGGTTTTCCAAAACTGACTTTTCAAATCCCAATGGAATCCTTTATATGTGACCTTGATTTCTTCTTATGTTGGTATTTATTTCTAGCCAGTCAAGATCACCATAAATAATGATTCTATCATTTTCCTCTCTGAATTTCAGTTTATCTACCAAAAAGCAGGAAAATAAATATACCTAGATTGCCGAGGGTTACTATGAGAGCCTCTAAGTGAGGCTCCCTTGAACTCTAAAGTCCTATGCAATTGTCATTGCAATTCAGTCGTCCTCTTATCCGCTGTATCCTGCAGCCTTCGATCATCCTGAAACTTCATTGGAACGCCTCCCATCTCTCTTTCAAGAGGCATATCCAAACAGGGTCTGGCTCGGAACCCTTCTCAGAGCCCTTCAGCAGCCGTGGTCACTTTTTCCATCTCACTCAGGATGACATCAGAGACTCCTGTTACATCTCCAAAATTTTAAATGCAGCCCGGCTGAACGGGTCGCACAATTTTCCCGTGTGTGACATCTGCTGTATTTGGTAAAGTTGCTTCCACCTCTGAGCAGAGGAGAAAATCAAGAACCCTTTGCTTTTTAAGCACCAATGATCAGCTTCATGGCACTTGAAAATGGGAAGCCATTTGATTCTTGGCCACTCCCAGTGCAAAGGAGCATGGTGGCCTCCGTGTTGCCGGCAGGCGGGGAAGTAGAGCCACCGAGCCCCAGGCGGTAGCTCCAATGCCCCGCCCCTCCGGCCAGGCCTGCTGCCTCCTGTGCAAACCACTTCTGCGGGAAAGCTGCTTCACCCCTGAGGCAGTCAGTACACAGAAAAATATTTTAAGAAAGGACCAAGTCCCTCAGACCACCAAGCATTCTGAATAGACGACCACGCCTGGATTCTATCAGATCAGCTGTTTGATGGAATTCAATCATTTCCCCTCTCTCCTCGTCCCCTCTTTATTGCTGGGCTATAAAAAATACATTTCTACAACTTCTGTTTGTACAGTTACTTTGGAAACTCTTATTAGCTAACACGAACCTCCCCCCTCACACGTCACATATGCTCCAGCGATCCCAGGAGCGCTGCCGGCTATAATGTGTCCTGTGAATCAGCGTCCACAGGGGTGCGTGGACCATCCACGGGGTCATGCGGACCGTCCACAGGGGTGTGCAGACCAGCCCGCGGACCAGCCCGCGGACCTGTGTTACGGCAGGGGGCAGGGTCCCCGTTAGCACAAAGTTGTTACTCAGCTTCGAACACGTGTCACGACACTTTTTAAACAAAACTTCAGGACAATGGCCCAAAAGCTGTTTGGAAGGCAGTGCCAGTTTAGAAACCTACAGGACTTGAAAGGAGAACTCAAGACACACCTCTCTAGACCCCTGCTCCCAGAGGGACAGTGACCACATCCCTGTCTGCCCTTGGCACAGCAGGAGCTCGTCAAGGTGACTTGCAAAGCCACTCCTCCCTCTAACTTCCAGGGCTCGATCACTTTAAGTAAAAGTAAAGCATTTTAAGCAAGCCTTCTTAACCTGGCTTCCCGCTCCTAAAGCAGAGGCGGCCCGCTTTCCATGAGGGGCCGGATGGCCAGCATTCCGGGCTCTGCGGGCCACAGGGTCCCGTCACAACCGCCCTGCTCTGCGGTTGTGGCGCAAAAGCAGCCGCAGACGAGACGGAGTGAGCGAGCACCGACTTGAGGGACACTGACTTGCGACCTTGCTATCGTGTTCACGTGTCACCAAAGGGTCTCTTCAGCCGTTTAAGAAAAGTGCAAAAACCGTTCTTAGTTTGAGCGCTGCACAAAAAAGGCAGCAGGCTGGGTTGGGCCTGAAGGCCGGGGTTCGCCAACCCCTGCCCTAGGCAATGGGCCTTGGGCTTCCGGAACCTTGTAAATACAGCCCTGTGGGCCGAGTGTGTTGGTGAATTGGGATTTTCCTGGGAAGAGTTCGCTGTACCAGATTCTCAAAGGGCTGGGGTTGGGGGTGACTTCACTGCTAAGTTAGGAACCACAGATTTAAAAGTTTCCCATCCAATAAAGCCTGAATTCCTCAGTGCCACAGTAAGTGTCTCTGAGGATCCACTTAGAGGACAAAGCCCTGAGAGGCGATCCTAGGACCTGAGATGCCCCCTTCTGTTGAAATCCCTCCGACCACAGAGGGGCGGGGGCAGCCCCGGGCATTCCCTGTGGCCATTCGTTACTTGGTCAGCAGGAAGGCTGAGGTGTCCCTCTGGAACGGCTGGGTAAAGTCACTCAGATGCAGACTGTGTACTGAAGGCTCTTTCCAGAGGGATCTTTGAAGCCATTTATCTCAAAGCTTTAGCTACACAGACACAGTATGTCTTCACCCCCTCAGGGAAGGAGGTGTTTCTGGGTATTTCTGAAGTGCTTGTAACCCTGTCCCCTCAAACCTCCCAGCCTGCCCAGGCCCACACCTGCTGGGCTCTGAAATATGGTAACGAAAGTGTGAAGCGTACATTCCAGCCAAGAGTCATTTCGGGCCCCATGGTTCTGGATGAGTGCTCATCACCTGGACAGTGAAGCTCTGGCCCTGCTGACATTCAGCGGGGAATTTAGAAATGGTCTAGAGGTGTCTCTAAGTCCCCCATGAACTTGGCTCCCTCGTAAGGCAGGTGGCGTCTCGGGGCGAGTCACGCCTGCTGCATGTCCCTCGTTAGCAGTGTCCAGGCCACGGCCGGGCCTCACCAGCTCCTAGTCAATCACACGGACCCTGCTGGTCCCCAGAGGATGGCAGAGAGCAGTCACTTTTCTCATTCAGGTGACCACCACCCTCCAAGGCCAGAAGGGAGAGCCAAGGAAGGTCCATTTCCCACTCAAATGCAGCAAAGGAACCCTGAAACCATTCCTGAGGCCACTGACAAGGAGGGGCTCAAGCTGCTAGGAGGGACAGGAATGCCCCTTCCTGGGGAACCACCCCCCAGCCGGGCTGGTCCCCCTCCTGCAGCTCCATTGCCCTGTGCTGCTCTTCCATGGCACTCTTTGTAACTGGAACTAAATAATGACTCGCTCAGTAACTGTTTTGTCCACCAGGCTAGAAGCTCTTTCTGCCGGGTGTCTGTTTTGTATTTCTAGTGCCAGCACAGTCCTTGGCGCGGCCTCAGTTTCTTCATGTGGAAAATGTAATAAGGCTCTCAGATGGAGACATCTCCAAGTGCTTTACCTGCCTGCCTCATTTAACCCCACACCCCACCCTCCTGGGAGGCCACAGCCCCTGCTGCTGACATTAGTAAACAGCCTGTCCAAGGTGTGTGCCAGCCGGAGGCAGAGCTTGTTCTGACCCCGAGGCCCTTGTCCCCGGCGTGTGCCGTCCCGCCTCCTGCCAGGAGGCGTCCGTGCATTCCCATGTGCAGAGGGCTGAGTGGCTGCTGCCCGTGGTGCTGTTGCTACGTGACAAAGGCGTAAACAAACAACTGACCGCCTCCGGCCCTGTGCCCTTCGCCGCGCAGGGGGCCACCAGCCCCACGACACCTTCCGCGGCCATTTCTTAGACATCGGGGTGAAGAAAGGCATCTCCCCTCAAAAGTTTTCATTACAGGCAACAGTAAGAAATACCTTTTATAGATGACCTAGTGCACAGCACCTCCTTGCACCACCCAGATGGAAGATTCAGCAAGCTCTGTACGGCCTTTATGGGATGCATTCTGTGTTCTAGTCTCATATTCTATCCCACCCCCCTATCCCACCCATCCCTTCCCACCCTATCCCATCTTCATGACAAAATTTTTTGCACCCGAACCACTGAATTAATTTTACAGCCCACTGTTGGATAGACCCCAAAGTAGGGTGAAGGGGCACCCAGTCATAGAGCCTGGAACTGAAAAAGTGTCAAAAACTCAGTGTGGACTCCCAGGAGGAGCCGGCGCCCCGCCCGCCGCGGCTTGCCCGAGGCCCGAGCCCCGAGCCCCGAGGCCGGCGGCGCAGCACGCTGGCCCCGCACGGTGGACGTGCTGCGGCAGGACCCGCGCCCAGCGCTGCAGCTGGGAGTGGGGAGGCCCACCATGGCAACCCGGCCCCGCTCTGCTCCTGACCGCGGGCCCTTTCTCATTTATCGTCTGCTTTTCGAAGCAGTGTCATGACTGACAGCTGCTGGGCTCATCTTTCCAGGGATAACTGTTGGTGCCGAAAGAAAAAACTTTCCCATCTGGTTCTGGCACAAGCCCTGTTGTTCCACTTACTAATCTATTCCCTCCTTATTTATGAAAACGTTCTAGATAAAGATCCGTTCTTTTGGCCGGGATTCACTGTTGCTCTGCCTGCTGGCTTTGAGACAGGAACTGTAAACACTCTAGTATACGCCTCTCAAGTCAAGATGAGGTCACCCCCTCCTTTTACCACTCAGCAACGTCAGGGTTCCTAGTGCAGGGTCTTATCACCCCCGAATTCCCAGGTACATACTCGAATCGGTTTGGGGCCATCACAGGTGAGAAGAGAATTTAGAGATGGGGCTAAGAGAGAAACATTCTCTGGAAAAACACTGCAGATCTACACAATTCATTCATTCCACAAATACAGACTGAATTCCTACTATGTGCCAGGAGCTGTTGCTGAGGATGTAGCTCTGAATATAACAGATAAAAAGCCCTCCCCGCAGCCGATTAACCAGGTCTTGCTAATTGATGTGGTGATGGACACAGGGGGACTCTCTCTTACTTTGGTACATATTTGACATTTTCCATTATAACAAGTTAAAAACAGATCTCAAATCTGATGCTACACACGATGCTGCGTGAAAGGAGCCAGACCCAAACGGTGCCCACGGCGAGGCTCCACGGATGTGAATCTCTAGAAAAGATGAATCTATCAGGGTGGCAGACGGCAGGTGAGGGACCGCCTGAGGCAAAGGGCACCTGGGAACCGTTTGGGGGCTGGAGGCACCCTGTTTATTCAGTGCTCGTGGCTCCATGGGCATATCCATTTGTCAGAGCGCATTGCACTGTGCACCTGAAATGAGTAAGTTTTATCCTATGTAAATTTTATTGTAGTAACGTTGATTTTAAAAATCCTCAATCCCTGTCCTCACAGAGCACATTTTGATGGAGTGGCTGTGGCTGGAAGATATCTTGGGGACTGTGTGAGGGCTCATTTGCAGGAAGAGAGCGAAGAAGTTCAGTGACTCGCTCAGGGTCCCGCAGGCACTAGCTGCAGGGTGGGCACCTGGCTCTGCCCAGCATTTCCCTCTGGACTCACTGCCTGTGTGTGAGGCAGGTCTCGGCTAAATCCTGGAATCCCAGGTTTTTGGGTGACTGTGCTGAGGCACTAGGTGGAACACCCCTGCCCCAGGTATCTGCGTATGCGCCGCCCAAGTCTGCCGCGCTCTCCAGGAAGACCTCCTGTTATTGCTGACCCAGCTGAGAGGCCAGTGGCTGTGGGGCGGAGGAGGGGGTCCGCCTGGTGCCCCGAGTCAAGGTCTGGTTTACTTTGTAAGTCATCCCAGTTGATAAGCTTACTCTGGTTTATCTTCTCATCTCTCTACTTAAGGCAAGAAACATATTTCACTCTCTTGGCCGTTCTCTATCCTCCTCCACACTTAGCTGGGATCACGAACCTGAAATACTCCAGTCACACCCAGACTCTGCGCTCCATGGGAACCCCTTTGTGGCCAGAGTAGAGCCCAGAAAGGATGAGCCAGGATAACGGGGCGGGTCGGTGGCTGCTGGCTCGTGGGCCAGGTCTTCTCACTTTGGAGAGACTGCGGTTGATGTGGAAACTTACTGAACCTTCACAAACCTACTGTGTGTCTGTCAAATCTCAGAATTCCAAAATGGCATCTGAGTGTCAAGTTTAGGCCAAATCCAATTGTTACCATTTGCTACCACAGCACACACAATGGGGAGCACACAGGGCCCCCATCTCCCCACATGCAAAACCAGGTTTCCAAGAGCATCTTTCCTCCAGGACAGGTGCAGCCCTGGAGAACCAAGGTCCTGGACTTGGAGGCTGGTATGGGTGGGGGAGCCCTATCAGCTCACAGAATGTCCCTTGGGACCTGCAGCCTTCAAAGAACAAAATCTGGCTTCAAGGAGACAATACTGAGCCCCTCCATGGGGAAGGTTTAATGTTCTTCCCGCTTTTACTTCAATGCGCGTTACTTAGCCGCTGACCACGGCCCCGCTGCCTCTGGCTGCCAGACCGCCATCCAGCTTTCTCCGCAGAGGTGGGCAGGAGGGCGCCGTTCAAGTGGCCCCGCCTGGACAGGGCCTCCTACAAGCCCGCAGGTGGGAAGAGGCTCCGGTGACACAGAAAGGCCCTGCCTCCCAGCCTGTGTGTGTGTGGAGGCCTCTTCGTCACGCCGCCTCTTCCCCTCCATCATGTACTGACTCGCAGGACTCCTCTCCCAAAGCCGAGTCCTGGGTTTCACCCTACGGCTCAGTATTCCTGTTACGGCATCTCGTCCTGCCACCCACACTCCTCACGGTGGTGACATTAAGGTGACAACAGGGGATCCTTGTCTTCCTACGTCCACCTCCCTCTCTGGGGCTCCCCAGAGAGCACAAAGTACATGCTCAATAAATACCAGTCAAACAGAGCTGATCTGAGTCCTGCCTTTCTGTTTTCCAAGCCTTTGCTCAGGCAGTCCTCTCTTCGAACCCTCCCTGGCTTCCTCTGCCAAGACCTGGCTAGTGCAGCAAACCTTTCCCGACTGCCCCGGTCCTCCCCTCCCTCCACCAGGCACAGCCCCGGAGGTCCCATGTGCCCAGGGAGGTGCTGCCTCAAGTGGCAGTGGAGCAGGGAAGAGAGTAAGTTCAGTCAAACTAGTTTGATGAACCCATGAAGGCAAATCCCAACCTAACAGCTATTAAGTCATAAATGAAACCTTTGGGGCCTTATAGAAATGCCCAGCCCAGGGCTCAAAGCCTTGCCCCAACCCTGCTCCACATGATGGGGGGAGAGGAGAACTAAGGTGCAGGTGGCCCCTCTCCCCAGGCTGCAGGAGGGCTCCTGCAATAAGAATTCTCACGGGAAGAAATCTCTGTCAAAATGGCCCACCTGAGGCCGCTTAGCTTAGCCACACTTGGGACCTGCCGTGCCAGCACGGTGTCTCGGCAACAGCAGCCACCGTTCAGGGCGGGGCACGGAGGGGCACCGGCAGCCACAGAGGTACGCTCGGCAGAAACACTGCTGAGGACAAAGGCGGAGAAAGGAGAGTGGTGAGCAAGTTCACAGGATGGTGGGGGTAAGATCATGTGAGAAATTGGGGTGATATTTCAAGGCTCAAAAGGGTGGGGAATTCTGGCATCTGGGGTGAGTCACGCATGGTCTTGCATCACCTCCTTTCCCTAGTACTCTCCCAACTCAGAGTTAAGCCCCAGAAGGCTCTCTGGCAGAGTCTGAATTGCATTTTGTTTGTTTGTTTTTGTTTTTTGCCAGCCTTCAGATGCCTTTCTGTCCTGGGATGACTTCTTCCCTAACCGCATGGTGTCACCCTTCACCTGAACTCCGGGTCTCCCACCCCTCTGGAACAGGTGTCATGTTCAGTCCGGCCTCCCTAAGCTTAGACCCCCCGCTGTCTCCATCGCTGTCAGCATTACACCCGTGTGCACTGCACATCACGACCGTCTGAATCCGTTCACACAATCCGGTGTGGCAGACACTGCTACTCCCCGCTCTGTGGGTCAGCAGGCTGAGGCTCAGGGAGACGGGAGGACTTTCCCAAGATCCTACAGCCCGACCTGGAGCCTGCGTGCATCTGATTCTATGGCCCAGTCTCCAAACCTCACACCACATCCTGTGATCCTTAGGTCCTGACTCTGGGAGTCTTGGGATGAGAGGAATAGGGGTTTCGACAGGCTGGGGTGGGGGCTGGTGAATGGAGAGAGAGGAAATAACATAGTGAGCAAAGCATCTTGGGCTTGTTTGCTAACTCTGTTTATGATTCTGTGAGCCTGTATTCTCACCCCCGTTTTAAACGTAAGGAGGGTGGGGGGCTCAAGGAGGCCAGATGTCTGGGCTGAAGTAAACTTGCAAGTTCAAGTGGCTCTCTTGTGACAGCAATTTTATTTAACCCGTCTCTTCGAGGTCAAAGCCAGTACCAGGTCCACTGTACCCTTCCGCCACCTGGGCCAACTACCAAAACTAGGTCCCTGGGCTTCTCCCACACTCTCCAGCCCTGAGCCAGAGTTCTCCCTCTTCGACAGACCTTGCAGACATTTGCAGGCTGAAGGCGCTCACTACAGCATGGACGGCTGGGGGGGACGTCCTGACTGCCAGGCTGCAGGGCGTCTGCTCTGCCGGGAGGGCGACGAGGACAAAGTCTAAGGATCACCCGGGCTCTGTCTCTGTGGTCCACGCCATCAGACGGCCCCTGGGCCGGTGGGCTGACTGCCGGGGAGGGCTGCCTGTTCGGCAGGGCTCCTGCTCAGGCCACCAGTTGTGAGGGTGTGCGGGTCTCAAGCCCACTCCCCGGTGTTCTCCCAGCACAGCCCGGTCATGCAGGAGCATGCAGGAAAGGCCTCCCTGGGCGGCCCGCCATGCAGTGTGGATGGCCGGATGGAAACGGATCATGAGGTTGGAAGGGGCCTCCATGTCACCGGGCCTGAGGGCTCACCTACCTGGAGAGACTCCCCTCTCTGGAGGCCTTACCTTAAAGAGGGACATTCACACTGAAGCAAACTTGAAAAGAGAGAACACGCACACAAAGAGAAGTTTACTTGGCCAGCATTTCCCTCATCGCCTTTGGCTTTCACTGAGGGCCGCTAGGTTTCTGGGGGCGTGGATCTCTCCTCCACCGGCTTCCCCCCGCCCCCGTCAGTGCCAAGGCCCTGGGAGCCATAACCTCAGAGCCTAATGCTTTTTTTGTGGGGGGGAGGAGAGAGGGAGGGAGGAATATACAGGAGGGAAGCTACGAGTGAGCAAAATACTTTGGAGATCTGCAAGGTCAGAGGATGCCCTGCAGCCACACCGAACATGTCACTTCTGCCCTCTACGGTCCCAAAGGAGGCAGACCCACCAGCGACACAAAAGGTCAATGTGCTACTCTGATTGGCAATACGATGGTGCTGTCATCTTGGACCCCAACCCCCCGTGGGACAGACCACCGAATTCCAGGCGTGGAGATTCTTTCCAGCATCAGAGACCTAGGCTCCAGCCATGTTGGCTTTTCTGCTCTCCCACTCATGGGGGTGCCCGCTCCCCACTGCGTGTGTCCTTGCTCTGGAGCCACACACCCCAGAAAACTCGTGTGAGTGCTGGTGGCACCAAGGCCTTGGTTTAGTGTGGATGGCACGTTGCTGGTGTGTCAGTTGAGCGCGTGGGTGCCCAGGCGGATAAAAAGGAAGTGAAGGAGAGAGAATGTATAACATAGCTGGGAGGATGAGTGAGAGGAAAATCTCCACGCAGAAACAGAGGCCACGGAAACTGTCGTGGGGTGGGGGCCGCGGGGTGCAAAGAAGCGTTAAGTAACCCTGAAGGCAGGAAGCCCCATGGAACTGGTGACTGCCGGGGAGTCAGGGCAGGGGGTAGATAGTGAGGCTCAGGCCCCCGGAAGCAGAAACCTCAGCTCAGCAAACATCCCAAGGAGGCAAAGGCCTGGGGGGACAGCAGCCAGTGGAGGTATGTGACAGAACCTGACCGGAGGCCAAATTCCAGCTGTGAATCTGGACAATTTCCTCGGTGCTCTTCAGAGGGGGAGGCCCTGGGGAGGGACGGGAATCAGGCCTGGGAACTGTTCTCCTGCCACATCCTCGGCCCCTGTGGGGGTGACCCAGGGACGCCAGCCTCCAGCGGCACCAGCCTGGGCAGAGTGCAGGCTCAGCGTGCCCACCAGAAGGTTCTGCTGAGGACGGGGATTTGTGTCATAGGGATGGACAGGACCTCTGGAAAACATACCACTGCTTCTTAAGTCCTAGACTGGACAACTTGACCTTTACCAGCCTCACCTCCACCAATTCCTTCCTGAATCATCCAGAAACCCCACCTCAGCTTCAGCACGGTCAGCTGGGTAGGAGGACAGTAGCTATTCAGCAGGTTTCTGGGACTGCGGCACTCTGGTGTGATGCCAGCGGCCATGGGGAGGGAGCAAGTGGAGCTGGCCCAGGACAGAGGAGACCCGCGTTCTTTCACGTTCCCAGGCCCTCGCCCGGATGCCCTGAGAGCTTTAGCCTGCTGGGATCAGGAGAGTCTGTGCGCCTGGTTTCCCGGTCTGCTAAACACAGGCACTGTCTCAAGGCCACCACCACACTGCAAGGCTGGGATGTTCACTGACACTTGTCCCTCCCTGCAACCTCCTTCTCACCGTGTCTCTCCTTTGACCTGGAGTCCATCCCTAAGATCCAAGAGCCTCCCTCTCTTCCTGGCTGCCTGCAACCTATTCTCCTGGCTACTTCCTCCCAATGTCAGCCTCCAAACCAGCTTTCCTTCATTTCCTCTGTCCAAACCTCTCTCTCCCAGCTCTCCCGGGAAGGCACCTGATGTAGCTTCAAGCCTGTGGCACTGAAAGCCTGTCTTGTGATAGAACTCCCTGTCCCATGAAGGGAAGGTGACTTCTGCGACCTCCGATGGCCAAAGCCAGAGGGTGACCTATCTTGCCCGAGGGAAAGGCTGACCCCGTGTATGGGGCACAGAGCCGTCCTCACAGCTGGTTTCGGAGCCAGGCACCCACCTGCATCCCCGGGGCTGATCCTCAGTAGGCTGGAGGTGGGTGCAGGCTTACAGCTTCTGTGAGATTTCCCAGGGGTCCTGCTAGGCTCTCAGAGCTGAGAAGTACAGCACGTTCATCACTGTGGTGGGCTTTCGTCAACTCAGAATTCACTTCCGCTGTACTTGAGCCTGCGGATGGCTGAGGCTGGTGCCGGTAATGTGTTTCAGAAAAGAGCTTTCGAGTTAGGGGTGGATTTGGGACACGTTTCCAACCTGCTAACTAGATGAGGACTATTCTGTTCTTTCCCAATTTTGATATTTTTCCAAAGAGAAATCTCTAGTCTGAAGGATAGAAATGTGATCACATATTTACATAATTTAAGTCTTTAAAGACCTGCAGCTAAGAACTCTTTAAGGATCAACATTATTCAGCTCCAAATGCGATCAGACACACCTTGTTGCACAACGTAAGGTTCCCTTTTCATCCTGCCTTCAGGTGTTCTAATTCTCTCCTCCAAACTGAATTCACATCAACCGAATAAATGCCCTCTGTCCTGACCCCCAACAGCGGCGGCCTGTGGGGGTGAGCCAGAACAGGCACGGGAGGGGATTTCCCAGGCAGTGATGAAGTCAGGCTTTGGGATGGCTAAGACAGTTGGAAATTGGTGGGAGCTCCTGGACAGCCCCTGCCTTTTGTCACTGTCATCCTGTCGGGGGCGGTAAGGCCTCTGAGCCCACCTGAGCCCCTCAGCAAAGGAAGCATGCCCTCTGCTCCCGGGGGTGTGTGGCATTCTCCGGAGATACAGGGAGGGAAGCAAGCACAGGCCCCTTGTGCTCTAGGTAGAGATGAGAGTCCCACCTGACCCAGTGATGTACTTCTATTGCTGGTACCCAAGGGCCCTCTCACACCCCCGCCCACAGGAGCACCCGTGCTCCTGGCCGAGGACAGCTTTATGGGCATCCCTGCCTGTCTGGGCCAGGCGAGACCTGCAAAGTAGTGAATCGGGTCGCGGGCTCGGCCTCCTGAGTCGTTCTTCACTCTTTCCCCTTCCTCTGCGCCTGGTTCCTTCCCCACCCCTCCGGCCCACAGGAGCCTCACACCTGTTCTTTGCACCTTTCCCTAATTCTGGGGAAGCCAGGTACCACTGCCGGTGTCACTCCTCTCAGGGCTGCACTTTCCCTTGGCTCAGAGTTCAGACCGGAGGGTGGGAGCCCCCCGAGGAACCCCAGTACTGCTAGGGCTTGGGGAAGGGCTTCGGGGGCCACAGCGGCTTGGGCCCCTGAAGTCTCAGAGCGCTCTCCTCTGCTGGGTTTGCGCCCTGCTCTGCCACCTCCACTACGTCAGTGAGAGACTCTGCCCCTGAATCTGTCATTAAAGATCTCCCTAATGCTTGCTTCCTCGGAGCCTCTTAGCAAAGGCCTGCTGCCTGCCTCTGCCCTACCCCAGGCCTGCTCTCCCTTCACAGCCCTTGTGGACGGCCCCCTGGGGCTTGTCCTCATCCCCTCCACCCTGCATGCCACAGGAAGGAGCCACTCCTCCGGCCCCGCCCCAGCCCTCCGGAAGCTTGGCATTAAGTCCTTCTGTTGACCTGAAGTTCAAATTGAGGTATAACTCATTTTGTAGGCCTGCGCTGGCTGATCAGTCCTTGATCTTGTACTGGGTTCCTGTTTGTTGGGCCTGGATTCTTTACTTAGCTCTACTTCCCAATTTTATTTGGGTTGATTCGCTTAGATTAAACCTAAATTAACATGTCACCCTCAGATCAACACCCTAGTTTCTCCTCCTCCTCTGCCTGGCCTCTGGTTTCCTACTTCCCCTCAGTTTGTCAGGGGGAGAACTAATCTTGTCCTTGAAGGCCGCCTGCACAGACCCCGGGCGGGCGGGCAGCCTTGGGCAGGCTGGCACGTACAGAGAACCTGGCCCCGCACCGCAGCCCGGGCTCGGCACGGCAGGCCCCAGAGCAGTGGGGCAGACGGGCGGGGGCGGCGGGACGTTAACCAGGCAGGAAGGTGAACCTAACCCTAGCCCGTTCCAAGCTGTGTGCCGGCCAGTGAAAAATCTTAAAACCAAAGGAGAAAGCCCGTGGGGAACGGTGACAGGACGGGGTGTCTAGGGACAGTGGACCCGCCCTGCTCTGAGCCCTGCTGAGGCCTGGACCACGCCCTTCGCTCAGATTCGCAGCCCCTGCCCCAAAATCGGAATGCTGAGAAGCACGGCAGTGTCAGCATCACTTCCCAGAAAACCTTCTGGATTACAACGGAATTCCTCTCCGACGATTCGCAAAGCACAGGAGGGTCGCTTGTGTGCCTGGCAGTGAAGAGGAGGGACCGCCTGACACCGCAGGGTGGCTGGGGGCTGACTGGGGCTTCTGCCCAGTGAAGTCCAGTGGTACCACACACTCTTTCACGCCCCGGAAGCACACCTGCTGGCCACCCACATTTTCAGCCTCATCACGCTAAACGCCAGAGAATTAAGATGCCCACTCCCTACCACATACACTCGTTCTTGCTAACTTTAAGCAGAGCCGTGCCAGCCCTGTCCCCTTCCGGCAGGTCACCGCCAGGGCACGGCCTTTGCTCTGAGTCAAGCCCGGGCTCCACGGTCCTATTCCTCTTTTCAACCTCTGGGCTTCAAATGCCCTCTACGGCGCCCCCTCCGCTGGCACCACCTTGCCAGGCCGGAGAGCCTGGAAGGAAGGGAGTGCTGAGCTGGAGGGAAGTCCGAAGGGAGAGCGGGCAGAGAGGGGACAGGAGGTCTTTGGCGTGGCCTCAGGAACTGGCCTCTCCCAGATGTGGCCCCCCATGGGTTCCCATGGGATAGTCCTCAAATGTCAGCCACTGAGGCACAACTTCATGCTCTGTGCTAGTTCCACATAATGACTATAAAATACTGAGTTGACGTTTTTCTTTAAATTGACTCATTTAAAAAACAAACCTATTTATAAAGAAACCTTCTATTGCTACCATGCATAGAGAACTAGTACCATTTGTCATTTTTGATCAAAATAAACAAGTAAATATGTAGTAAAGTAAAAAATGTTCTCCAGTGTCCCGTATGAACCACATCTCAGTTATGGCTATGGGTCGGTGTGTTTTCTACAGTGAACTCCTAGGGCCGCGTGCACTGCTGCAGGGAGAACCTGGGCTACCTTGTCCCTTGTCGTTCAGTTGTAAGGCGTGCCCAGGCCAGCTTCCCTGCACGGTCCCCAGGCCCAGCCGCGGTGTGGGAGGAGCTCCGGGCCCTACTTACAATTCGAGGTTTGAAGGGCGGCTTGATCTTTTTCTGCTCCAGGAGCACCCAGTCGATCTCCTTGAAGAACGGGTGCTGCTTGATGGCGTCCTCGCCATTCTGTGCTGCCACACAGCCCAGGCGCTTGTGGGGGTTCTTGGTCATGAACTGCGGGGACGAGGACATGGACAGAGTTAGTGACGACGGCCTGACAGGCACCAGCTGTGAGGGAAAGACGGAAGTCAGCCAAGGCAACGTGTTCGGGATCGCCTCCTGAGACTGCTTGCCATTTAGGGTCTTCGCCCTTCAGGGTGTATTGTCAACTCTTAGACAGACCGTACTGTGCCAACCACCACTCTAAGCAGTGTGTGTGTGTGTGTATAAATTCATTTTATACACCAGATGCAACCCTCTGAGCTACTACTATTATCCCTACTTTCTAAGTGAGGTAGTTGAGGCACAGAGAGGTTAATTAACTTGGCCGAGGGAGAACAGCCAGCAAGGTGCCCAGTTTGGATTAGCAACTCAGGCTCTTACTTAACTCTCTTATTGCCCTCAGATTCTCAAGCCTTCTCCTCAGGGGGACCGAGGGCCGATGAATCCACCTACACCGAGAAGTCAACAGCCCTTTCTGAGGTACGAAAAGAGGATCAGGCATTTGTTTTTACTGGGGTAAACTATCGAAGGCACCTCCCGGCCCTTTCCCTTTTCTAGACCTAGGCCCTCCTACTTTTTAAAGATTTGAATCTGTAATCTCTAACACAAAATACACATGCAGATAAAAATGTTTTGAAAAAACAAGAAAAAGAAAGTCTTACTGCTTCTCAGCACTTGTCCATAAAAACCACACTGATGGGGTTTTTTTTACACTTTTTGGCTGGTGTCTTATGACCCCACACACCCACGGGAACTCATTCCTATTAAATGAGTCAGTCCTGACGGCAAATGTTAATTTAAATGAGCAGATATGTAACAACACAACCTTGGGAAAAAAACAGCGCTAGTAGGTGGAAATATTTCTGATACTCACCCAAAATAAAGGTAGGGGTCTGTGTGTGCATGTGTTAGAGACGAAGTGTTACATTTCAGAGGGAGAAGGCTGTGTCTGCATTTAACAAAGGAACTTTGGAGGACTAACTGTAAGCCAAAGGAATAAGTCTATAATGGTGGAGTTTCAGGCTTCATCAGCAAGGAAGACTGGGAGAGCCTTCCACTGGTGCCCCTGCAACCAGAGCACATGGGCACAGCCCGGATGCTACCAGAGGGGCGGGAGCCACGGGTACGAGAGAAAAGGGGCGGTGGGCAGATGTGAGTCAGGAGTGGTACCAACGCACATCGCCTTCCTAATCAGAGTCAGCAGAGGCCCCCTGCTTAGGCACCTCTGGTGGTTTCTGACCACCTGCAGTTGAAGCCCATGCTCCTTACTTTGGCGACACAAACTTCTTGGTCTGAGCCTAGTCTATCTTGCTGGCCTTTTGCATCCTTTGTCCCCTGGTCAGATGCTCGTCTCCAGTGCCTATACATCCTTCAAGAAGCAGCCAAAATGCTGCCTCCTCTGGGAAGCCTCCCCAGATAGCCCCCTCTGTGGGGACTGGGACCTCCTGTTTCTTGTTTGTTTAAATTATACTTTGTCTAAACATCTCCTTCCCTTGGTTCTCCTTCTATGATACAGGATCAGTCCTATGTCCCCAGCACCAGCCTCAGGGCCTGGCTGCCCTTGTGCACGCACTGCACTGAAATGACTGCCCAGGGGGCTGAAGGTCGGGCCTCGGGGCTCCACGGGGAGGGCGGGAGGCAGCAGGGCCGCCGCCTACAGTGACGGAGGTTGGGCACGGTGTAACCCTATGACTCGATGGCCTTCTCTAGAGTTCTGCGCCACCTTCACAGCGGTGGCAACCCTCAGAGATGCGGCTCAGCGGCCAGAGTCATGGAAAAGCTGGCCCGGCCCTGGAATCAAGCGACAATGTGAGGAAGTGAAGGGTTCCAAGGCCAAGGGAGTAGAAGCCCGCTCCTTATTTCCTCAGCTCTTCCTGTCCTCCCACTTGGGGAGGAGAGGGATCAGGGCTGCAGAGAAACCCACAGGTTTTAACGCCCCAGGAAGCTGCCCCTGAGCTGGGGGAGGCTCTACTCACAAGGAAGGTGCCTCTCCTCAGGCACTTCACCGTCACCAACTGGGGACATGGGCACCGTCTCTAGCTTCTGAATGTCTGTAGGTCACAGTTTCTCAACCTCTGGGCTAATGACATGTTGGACCAGATACTTCTTTGTCGCAGGGGCTGCCCTGTGCGCTGTGGGAGGTTTAGCAGCATCCCTGGTCCCTACACACTAGCTACTAGAAGCGCCCCCTGCTCCAAGTGGCGACAACTAAAAATATCTCCAGACACTGACACGGCTCTGGGTCATCCAGAATGAAAGGACTCCGCCGGGCTGCTGGCAGGGAGGCTCCCAGGAAAATGCGTCGGGCTGGTGTTCAGAGCCTGGACCGAGTGGCCGGGTCTGCTGGGCTGGGGCTCCCCAGCTGCCTTGGGTGCTACAGGTTTTTCCTTAGCCAGCACCTGGTGCAGGGCCTGCCACATACTAGATGCTCAATAATATGTGTTGAATAAATGAGTAAATAAACATACTCTGTTTCGCTCCTTCACTGATCTTATTCCAGTTGTGACCACGTATGGATGTATTTCGTATTTATGGCCCACCTCCTCCCGCTGGGCTGTGCGCTCCCCTGGAAGGGACGAGAGCTGCTGTGCTCACTCAGCACCTAGCGTAGTGCCTGGCACACTGGGGCACTCAGTAAACAGTAGTTCTGCCTGGACTGAATTAGTTACTGGAAGGAAAGATGGAGGGAAAGAAAGGAAAATTGATGAGGCAGGGAGGAAAACACTGAGGTGAGAGATAAAGGAAGGAAAAAAACCCAATTATAGCAAAAAGTAACATGTTCTGATGTGGCATTTTTAAAAATATAGTATGTGTCTTCCCCAGATACCTACAACGTCATTTTAGTTCTTTTTAACATTTTCATAGGATGAATTATGTTAATTAGGTACGGTAGATGTTACCGATTTTCCATTTATGATAGTGACATACAATTTCTTTGTAAAATACGTATAACCAGGTAAATGTTGGGAGTGGACTGAAAGAACAAGGAAGGTAAATCATGCTGGAGAGAGTACATGGATGTGGCCAACTCTGCGAACCGAACTTCGGGGCATTCTGACCAGCACCGAAGTCAAGGTTCCTGGGCTGTCACCTGGGCCCGCCTCAGCCCGGCGAGGTGACCCTTCCCAGGTAAACTGGTCCACGTCGCTTCCCTGCACCCCAGTGTCCACAGCCTTCCCAGGGCTACAGGTAACCACTTAGTTGCCTCTGCACAAGGGTCTTCCGTTGCAGAGACAGCTGCCTTGGGCAAGTATTAAGCATTTTCACACCTGAGGGGTTATCTGAGGGGGCGGCGGGGACAGTCCCTCTCTGACGTGTCTGAATCCAGACCAGCTGCACAGATCCTAGATCCACACTTCTTTTCCGATCTGCTCTTCAGTCACAGGGACGCTGTCGTGGGCACAAGCGCAGTCCCTCCTCTCCCTCCCCTTCCCTCTCTTCCCCATCGCAGGCTCCAGAGGAAGAGGAGCCACGGGGCAGGTCTGGACGGAGAGTCCAGCCGCAGAGCCGAAGCGGCAGGGCTGATCCCAGCGCAGTTTGGGTTGGTTTTGCTTCCTCTGGAGCACTCACTGGAGCTCGCCGACGTGCACAGAGCTGCCCCTCAGGAAGCACGACTACACTGTCCTTTTCCCACCAGAAGAGCAGTTCGTCCGAGGCCCCCTCCCTCGGCGGCAGCCCTCTGAACAGGGCCCAGGCTCCCAGTGCTGACTTCAGCGGCGAGCAGAGGTGGGACAGGGAGGGGCAGAGAGAGGAAGGGAGGAAGAGGGAGGAGGGAGATGGACAGATGGGAAGAGAGGGATGGTGGGCACAGGGCAACGACTCACAGCTTTCAGGATGCTGACGGCCTCTTTGCTGAGCCAGACGGGGTAGAGCACGTCGTCATGGAGGATGGACTCGAACAGGTCGTCCTCGTTGTCCGCCTCAAAGGGGGGCTGCCCAGCCATCATCTCGTACATCAGCACCCCCAGGGCCCACCAGTCCACCGAGGGGCCATACTCCAACTCCTGCAGGATCTGTTAGGGAAATGGGCAACGTCAGGGCCCAGCAAAGACTCCCGCCCGCACCCACGCCTGCGCCACAAGCGCTCAGGGCCAGAACCACGCCTTCACGGCCAGCTTGCCCCCCCGGAGTGGAGCCCCGTGTTACATAAAGTCAGGGTCCACATCAGTAAATTCAGGGAACACTGAGTTTGGGAGACCCCATGTCACTGTGCTGGGGACCAACCTTCAACTCCCCAAAGTCAATCCCCAGCCTGTCCTCCAGTGGGGACCATTCACTGTTTCTTTGTTTGAACACCAGATGAAGTTCCTGACTTGTGTTTATGCCCAAGTTAAAAACGTGCTTATTTTTTAAATTAAAATTGGGCTCAGAGGAGCAAGATGCAGAGTAAAAGCTACACGAGCCAGCTGCGAGTGACTGCACGCAGGACATGCAGGTCTCCCGTCTCACATGCAGTCCAAGGCACAGCCCACTGGGTGGCAGGGTGAGCGGAACCTTGGTCTTCTTCAAAACATGACAGTATGAGTTTACCTGAGCACTAGTTTCTTGGAAAAGAAACTAGTTAATAAGTCTCCCCACTCTTTTGCGTTCGAATCGAAAAGGACCGCTATGCTCTGGCATATTCCAAGGAAAGACTCATGTCCAATGTCTCAGGATGCCCGTATCGCTTGCTGATGAATCCCTCATTTATCTGCCTCTATAAAGCCTCAGGCAGGTGCCCCAAATGGCAAAGGCCATGTCTAATCATTGAAGCTTGCAGGACACCTCAGACAGGTAACTTCTCAGATAACTTGTTCCAGAACAAGTCTCTAGCTCAGTTCTCAGATTTCAAGACAGCCAGGGAAGAGGAGGCGGAAGCCCAGTACCTGAGCTCTCTGTGGTCCACTCCACATGCTTTCTGGAGATTACAGTTGCTTGGGATTAAATAAAAAGACTTGGGTAGAAGGATTTTGAAAATAGTAAAAACATGTTCTAGAAATATTTTGAATTTACAACGAAAAGGAATATAAGCAAATATAGCCAACTCTAAATTATTTGGGGCTAGTCCTGTGCTTCGTGAGGATCTTTGGTCTCTCAGCCCAGGGCTCAGCACATGGTCTCTGTCAGAGGTCGGAATCACAGGCTCCACTGTCCCGAGGGGCCGGTAATGCCGCTCTGTTCTGAAGCCAAAGCCGGTGCCTCCCTCAGCCTTGAAAGATCCAGTGCCCCCACCTGACTCACGACAGATCAGAAAGGACTGCCCCTTTGTTCTCCAAGGTTATGATTATTATCCATCTCCTCCAAAAGTCTTTCTCGGATCTCTCCAGTCTTTCTCCTATTGTAAGACCTTTACCTGTCCCTCAAATCTGTAGGCACCTTCCCACATACTACTATGATTTTAGTTATTTTTTTCACGGTCAACTCTCTTTTTCCAGGGCCTTTGTAACTAGGCATGTGGTAGGGGCTCTAGCATTCTTCTGAGCCCCCAATGTGACCAGCCCAGTTCCAACACTCGGGAGAGCTGGCGTGCCCGCTGTGTGTGCCTTCGTGGGGGGCTCCTTTCTCTTCGTGGCTCAGGGGACTCTAAGTGCTGAGGTCGCCACCCTGTAGTCTCCAGGAGGTGGCACAGCTGAGTTCTACGTCTCGGCAGGGTGATGGCAGGTAGCCTCCAGGTGGCCTGTGTGTGCTCAAACAGGTGCTGCAGGGGCTGCAAAGTGGCCCTGCCCACCCTGCCCTGGCCTCTTCCAGGGCCTTCCCATTTGGGTGGCATCTTTTGTAAAATTGGTTTTAGGCTTGGCCCTAATTATCTGCTTTCTAATCGGCTTGTCTGCGATGGAGCTGGTGAGAAGGGCAAGGCTTCACGTGCCTTGGGAGGGCGCCCAGCACAGCAGCCAACCCCTTGCGTGGGTCAGAGCTGGGGCGAAGACAAGGGCAAGCATTGGGTCTGGCCCTCATTCCCGTGGCGTGGGGGCTGGGCATGGAGAAAGGCGGGGGCGCGACAGGGGTTGGCCAAGGGCACATGGTGGGAAGAGAGCCCTGGGGCAGAGCGAGCGCCTCAGGAGGAGGGGCCTCTGGTTTCGGGTTAGCCTGCCACCTCAAACTCCTCCTCCTGAATAGAGGCTTATGCTTTCTGAAGCGTATTCACGCTCCATGCTTTAATCTCATTAGATTCTCAAAACGGCTTGATGAGGTGGGTAGGGCAGGGAGGAATTATTATTCCCATTTGAAAGGTAACCTGAGGATGTAAACCATGTGATCAAGGTCACAGGTGGGCATTAGTGGTCAAGGTTGGCCTGGGATCTCGACACTCGGGTCTATGCTTTTCCCATCCGACTGCACAACCAGCAACAATGGCAATGATGGAGCCGCCAATGGTTACCCAGTGTCTGCTACGCACCAAGCACTGTGCTAAATGCTTTAGAGTCACACTTCCATTTAATCTTCCCAGCAGCCCTTGATAAAGGTAATGATACCTTTATCAGCTGTAACTTGTCTACAGAAAGACCACGGATTACTAGCCACTTCCCAGGCAGATGTGATTCTGCACAGTGGGTGTGAGTGTAGAAAGGGAAGGAAGGTGTCTCGGCCTCCTAGACAGATCAGAGTTGGTCATTGTGAGTCTCGCCGGGGGATGGCCTTTCATGGAAGTTGTGTGGGTATTTTGCTCACTGTGAAGTGAACGTGTGTCTTGGGCCGGGTCCTGAACTACCGCACTGGGCTGTCAGCCCTTTGCCTCTGGCATCAGCTCAGAGGGACTGGAACCAAGCATTCTGATGACAAAGGGTGAATGAGGAAGATGCCGAAAAAGCAGGGCCCCGTGGCCTTTACTGATTTCTTCTTGAAGGTTAAGTTCCTAGTATTCCTGCTAAGGGAACACACTGGTAGAGATTGGCTGAAATCTCTTCAGATCTCTTAGAAAGTAGATGTGCTAACGAGAATTTACCTGTTGTTCGATCTTCACTTCTCTGCCCGTCCCCAGGCCTCTCCATGTCTTGTTTGGCCTGTGGGAAGTCTCTCAATTGTCCTGCCCCCTCACTGTGCCCTCTGATCCACACTGCTGTTGCCCATCTTCTTCCTGAGACAGGTCTGATTATGACCCTTCTAGATTGGGAGGCCCTTCGTGGGTCCTCAGATCCTACAGGATAAAGGCCATCTTCCTTGGTCCTTTATTCTAAGCTCGTTCATTGCTAAAACCACTAGGAAATGCTCTGTTCTAGCTCCACTGTTTTCCTTCCTTTCTTAAAAAAGGCCAAGAACGTTCCCATCCCTTCATCTTTGCTCATGTTGGAGGGTCCCAAGTTCTCGTTGGTTTATTCATTCAACAATCCATTACTAAGAGCCTGATTTGTGTGCTGAATCCAGGAAGTCCCCAGATTAGAAACAGCTCCTGCCCTAAAGGAATCATAGCCCAGGGATGCTGAACCTCCTAGCCTGCCCTACCCCCATTCAATCCTCCCTATTGTTCTCAGGAATGTTCCCCACCCCCACCACCAAAGGAAATCCTGCTAATTTTTTACAACTCAATTCATTCACCAGGTGCTCCAAGAAGCCTTCCCTGATCCCTGAGGATACCATCTTGTATTCTGTACCTATTTATTCTACTTAATTAGTTGTTTACTTACCTGTCACTCCCTCTAGACCAAAAGTCCTTTCAGGAGAGAGACCAGTGTCTTAGTCAATTCTGTATCTCCACATTGGTTTGTGTCTAGCAGGTGCTCAAACAATGCCCAGTGAGAGGAAACGAAATCCAAGTGTGTTAGCACACACCTCTCTACCATGGGCAATGCTTAACGGGGATTGGCACTTCCTTCCCATCTCCCATGTGCCACAACATTCAAGACCAATTTTATAAAGGACGTATGATAGGCTATGTCTTAAAGCAAAATCATACCACACTAAGTATCTCTTAGTTGGGTAAGCTTGAACTAGAGAAACTCAAGGCAAACACATACTTTAGGATGAACAAAGCATCTAATAACTTTCACAAAAGGCAACCCATGGGTGAAGCTCCAAACGAACATCTCTGATCTCCATGTATAATGAGGCAGTTTATCTCCCCCTCCTCCTGGCTCCTGTGCGCTTCCTCTGCGGAATCACCACCACCCTAGAAATAGCCAGTTACTCCTGGTTTTACAGGAGGCAAATTATAGCCTTTATCAATGGTACTCCTTCACTCGGGGGAGACGTGAAAACAATGGTACAAGTCAACACATTTCTCTTGGTCCCAGTTTCAGGGGTAGTTCTGGACAGGAGTAAAAGAAATATTTAGGAGGACCTGCCCAGATCTGGGGAATTGCCAGTTACCTTTAGGCCCCCAATTAGCTCCCCCATTACCACCACTTCTTAGGGAGAAATCAGCAAGCCTTTCTTCCCTGGAATCCTCCTGTTTCCCGGAGCCTCCCCCCAGTGCCACCAGGCTCAGCCGTGGCAGCAGCGGGAGATGGCCCTTCACACACAGTCTTACCTCAGGAGCAATGTAGTCGGGAGTCCCACAGAATGTGGTTGTTGTCACGCCGTTCAGAATCCCTTCCTTGCACATCCCAAAGTCGGCCAGCTTGCAGTGACCTTCTGCATCCAGAAGGATGTTGTCCAGTTTCAAATCCCTGCAAGATAGGCCAGGACCACATGGTTAATGCGTCGCTCATCCCAAGACGGTCTTCTTGAGTTGAAGAGAGGTGCACATCTCAGGGAAATCTGCTACAGAAAGTGAAGTCTTGAGGAGGCTTGACCTGCTGGCAACCAATTTCAGTCCAGGTCTCTCACCCATGACTGGCCAACCCCCAAAGCTGTCTCCATTCTCCCCAACATGAGAGAGGAGCTGCTGCACCCCCAGGACTGCTACAGCATAATAGACCAAAATTGGTAGCTAGTCACTGAAGCTATCGCATGTGCTGAAATTCATAGTATTTAGGCCTTGACATTGGAGACAGAAGCAACTTACGCCCCTGCCTTCACGAGTTAACCACGTGGATCACCTGCAGGAACAAGACTGACATGTGTTGACATTAATGAGTCCGATACCAGCCACGTAAGAATCAGACGCCACTTCACTCAGCACTACCTACGGGAGCTACAGATGGCTGGTGCGGGCAGGAGGGCTTCCAGGAAATTGCGACTCTCAAGAGAAGCTTGGATAGATGGTAAGGTTTGGAAAAAGAAAGGTGGAGCCCTGACGGGTGTAGCTCAGATGGTTAGGCATCATCCTGCAAAGCGAAAGGTTGCCAGTTCGATTCCTGGTCAGGACACCTGCCTGGGTTGCAGGTTCTGTCCTTGGTTGGGGTGCCTAGGAGAGGCAACTGATCGATGTTTCTCTCTCACATCAGTGTGTCTCCCCCTCTCTTCCCCTCTCTCTAAAAATAAATAAAATTTCTTTAAAGAAAACTCAGTGTTCTATTAAAAATGCAAATCTGATCCTACTACCTACTTAAATACCCTTAAAAAAAAGGTGGGTGGGAGGGAGGGGGAGGCCAGCACAGTAGATGCAAAAGGCAGTGAAGAGACCAGAGAACTGCGGCCCAGTGAATGGTGACGCAAGACAGGCATGTTGAAACCCACCACGAGGAGCCTCAAATGCCAGGAAGAGGGGTCTGGCATTCACACCAAGGGCAATGGGAGCCCTGCTGCAGTGCACCGAGTATTGTGAGACCAGCATTCTAGGAGCAGAGAGGCTGAGTGGGGGCGGGGGTGGGGGCAGGACGGAAGACACATGGGTTGCAGAAACCAGGACCTCTAGAGCCCCGGAGGTTTGGTGCAAGAGTAGCAGCGGGATCAACCAGGTCAGCTCCCCTGTGGGCTGTGTTACAGTCTGGGAGGTCTGTGAAAGATCTGGTATAAAATCCGGGGTTCTGGATAAGAATTCCCAACCACCCAAGTCACAAACCCCAGACCCGTGCCATAGACAGACTTAGATTCTTGAGTGGAGTCCCTCCATCCACTCTGGGTGGGGCAGGGGAGGGGTTTCGCAGAGAAGGCCCGTTGTCCTGCATATAGAGCAACAGGGACTTTCTCCCAAGCCTGCTGGCGTCTGGACTTCCACTCCTCCCCTGAGGAATCCAGGCCTGAGTGCAAAGGTGGCGCAGGAAGCATTTGGGGCCTGCCTGCCTTGCACCCGTGGCCCGGTTTCCACTTACAGCTGGGACTTCTTGAGAAAAGAGCACATAAAACATGCTGCTCTAAGCAAATGCTCACGGACAGCAGAAAGAACAGTGAGGCCAACCAGCGCTAGTCACTGTGACTGGGGTCCCTGACCCCCCAGTCGGGCCACTGTGTGTGGTCAGGGCTCAGCGTTGGCGGGGTGGGGGGCGGGGGTGGAGAGCAGTGAGATGAATACCAGCTCGGCTCCAGCCTCGGAGGCCTGGGTTTTAATCACTGCTGTGGCTGGGCCTGGTGAGGTCACCTTGCTGCTGTTACCTTATCAGTCAAGTTGGACCAGATACATTCCCGCTTGCGCACGCGCGCGCGCGCGCGTGTGTGTGTGTGTGTGTGTGTGTGTGTGTGTGTGTGTGTGGTGTGTGTGAGAAAAGCAGCAGGTATTATACACTGTTATACCCGCTTCCTTCATGAGGAAACTGAGCTAGAGGGAACCAGGCGTCCTGTCTGCCCAGTGGCAATGCTGGCGTCCCTGAGAGGTGGATCTATGGGTCCAGGGAGTCACGGCCCCTCTACACTCTCTATTCTAGAGTTGCCCTTCCAAGACCCAAGTGCAGGCATAATGATCACCATGGCAACACTCATCGTAATAGTAACAATACCACCACCACCATGTGGAGAGCACTGAGGCCTACGAACCACGTTCATGCTCTGAGGTCCAGGAAGAGCACACTCAGCTGCTACTGTGGCAGAAATAAGTCAGTAGAAACCGGAAGAAGGTAACCGATTTCTGTAAGGTGACAGGGTGTTGGTGGAATTAGGGCCCTAACTCAGGTTCCCGGCTCCAGAAGTTGGTGTTCTTACTTCTTTATAAAGGTCCCCAAGTGCCACAGCTCAGAGTACTCTCTCTTTTTTTAAAGTATATATTTTAAATGTTTTATTTATTTACTGCTAAAGAAAAGGGAAAGGAGGGAGAAAGAGAGGGAGATAAACATCAATGTGTGGTTGCCTCTCATGTGCCCCCCATCGGGGACCTGGCCTGCAACCCACGCATGTGCCCTGACTGGGAATCGAACCAGCGACCTTTTGGTTTGCAGGTCGGCACTCAATCCACTGAGCCACACCAGCCAGGGCTCAGAGCACTATCTTTTAAAGCCTTTGTTATGTCATAGAAAGGACTAGTTCTAATTGGTATGAATGGAATACATTCATAAGTTCCACAGCAGCCTGAACCTTGCCCTTGTTCTGAAAATTGAGACTCAGCATTTCCGGGCCATCAGGCTCAGCTTTTCCTTCAACTCAGGGATCCTATTCAGGCAAGAGGAGGTGGAAAGTCCTATTTCTCCCCAGCTCCTGCTCTTCCCCTGTCCTGGGCCAGATGCATAAGGTCCCTTTGCTTTCTGCTCCCTCCTCCCTGGGAGGAGAAGATGCTCTAGCTGAAGTCAGCCCAGGGTGGCCACCTCAGAAGAGTGTACTCAGCAAGCAGCTGCCCATTTGGTGAAGGGAGGTCCCAGGCCAAAGATTTCTGTTACCAGACAGGGGCCTGGCCCTGAGTGGGTCTGCCTAGGGCCAGCTGCAGTGTGTGGGCTCTTGACTTCATGTAGGAAAGATTTCACATGAGTCCAGGTGACTATGAGGATACACTTCTTAAAGATAAGGACAGTGAAACAAGGAAGGGCTTAGCTCAGCACAGGAGAGCCTAGGCTGGGCTGCCTTAGCTCACAGGGAACTCAGAGAAACAGGGGCCTGAGGGACCGATTTGGGGATCAGCCTGGGGCAAGCTACTAGCTGCCCTTTGCCTTAGAGTTTAGGAGACACGTGGTGTGAGGGAAGCAGTGGGGGAGAAGACGGGAATGGCACGGGCTGCTCCCCACAGGGAGAGTGAGCACTGGGCCCTTTGTCTTGAGGCTTCTTTCTCTCTCTTGCAGGTGGGAGTCTTACGGGATGTCTCAGGGGAGGGTTTAGGCAGAATACTCATCAGTCCTCCAGGTTTGCCCTTTCAGGGTCATGGTCTCCACTGATTGGTCAGTGACAGGGCAGTGTCTTTAGTCATTACTGTGGGTCCCAGTATCATCTACCTGGTTTTCCTGGTTTTCTGGGCCTGGAGCTGAAACACAACTGAGGCCTAGATGTTGTCTCCAGGGAGGAGAGGCCAGGGGAGGAGAAGTTACCCAGGGGGTGAGGTCCTTGTTTTCCCTTTTGCCCCCTGCTAGGCACTGGGGGCCCTCCCCCTGGTGACCATCTGCACCTGGCTGTAAATTGCTCGGCCATTGTGTTCAGCTCGCTCAGTTTCCCTATTCTGCTAGCCAAAGAATTTTCCTAGTTTCTCACTATGCTATCTCAGTTTCTTCCCACTGTCCTGCCACTGACGCCTGAAATCCTGCCACGAGTCACTCCCACCGGGTGCCCCTCGCTGTATGTATTTCCTGAAAACTTTCAACTCCCCACACAAAACCCAGCCCTGAGACGGTGACTTCTGTTCCTTTCCTTTGTGATAGGAAGATTAGTGAAGATTGAAAGACCCCTGGGGGCCAGAAAGGGCTTTCCTAGAACATAATTCCTCTGGGGGTCTTCAGTCTCAATAAAAAGAAACATATTGATACCACCAGGACGAACTCTGTCTGCTCCCCAGCTCTCTGTAAGTTCCCGAGTGGGATTTTGGTGGGCGGGAAAGCTCAGGGAAGAGAGGCCATGGTTGCTCAGACAGAGAAAACAGGAGGAAAAAGCGCCCTTCCCTACCTGGGGCTAGGGGTGAGGGCTGCCGAAAGAATGGGGCATCTCTGCAATTCTGCCTGCTTTCCAGCTGGCCAAGGGCTGTGGTCTCCTCCTGGTTCCTCCCCTTCTCCTTCCCAGCACAGCTGCCCCAGGACCCCAGACTTCCTACTTCCTGTTGCTGCCCAGCGCCTCTCCCACCTGTTGTCTTTAAGTGCTGCCTCTTCACTAGGGCCTCTAAGTCCCCCTGGGAAGGGGGTCATGGACAAACGTTTCCCAGCCTTGCCCGCTCTGAGGCCCAGCTCAAAGAGCAGGGTGAGGGGTCTTGTCTCCTTCCTGAGAGTTCCCACGGTGCTCAGCGCTCAGTGCTCGGAGTAGCCAGGGACAGAAGGTACTTATCAAACTTGTTGACTGACAGCTTTGCAAAGAAGGGCTTCTGCCCTTCTGCTTTTAGTGTGTTTAGTTCTGCTTAGCTATCAATCCCTGTCTACTCAGTTTTGAAATGCAAAGTCAGGGCACTTTTGAGGGCTGAGGACATTTCTAAGGAGTGGGGTCATTCTTTTAATAGTGAGGGGAAACAAGGCAGCCAAATCCCTTTCCCTATAAATGAGCGAATGTGACTAGCCTTTGCTTATTAAGTTTCTCTATTAATAGTTTCATGTAATTTTTTCAACAGGTAATGCATTCATATATTCATAAAATCCAAAGTATAAAAGGGCACACAGTATATACTCTCTCTCCTGCATCTGTTCCTCACACACTCCTTTCTCCCCTGAAAGCAACTGCTTTTATTGAAGCTTCGTGCCTCCTCCTGCTCACACATTATACACAAATGAGACCATGTGAATATGCAAAGGTGTGTCTTGGAGATACTGCAGGTTCGGGTCCAGATCAGCACTATGAAGTGAGTCACAATGTTTTTATTTATTTCCCAGCAAATATAAAAATTATATTTATGCTACCCCATAGTCTATTAAGTGTGCAATAGCATTATGTCTTTTAAGAGGTACATACATACCTTGATTAAAAATAGTTCATTGCTAAAAAAGGCTAACTATCGTCTGAACTTTCAGTGAGTTGTAATCTTTTTGCTGAGGGAGGGTCTTGTCCAGGCAACATCAAAGACTGTTGATCACAGGCCAGCACCACAAATACAACATGAAAGTTTGGAATATTATGAGGATTACCAGAATGTGTCAACAGAGACACGAAGTGAGCAAATACTGTTGGAAAAACAGCTAGCTTGAGGCACGGTGGCCACCACCTTCGATGTGTAAAAGGACGATGCCTGTGGAGTGCAATAAAGTGAGGCACGCCGGAATTCACACACCCCATCTTCACTGGGTGGGGCTTGTGTTTAGTGTAAATATAATTTTTATATTTGCTGGGAAACCAAAAAAAATAAATTGTGACTCACTTCATAGTGGTGATCTGGACCCGAACCTGCAGTATCTCCAAGACACACCTGTATATGTTCACTCCCTAACGGTAGGAGTGAAAACCTATACTCACTCATTCATATCTTACCTTTTCCACTTAATTTTCAGTAGAAACCTTTCTGTGTCGGCACAGAAGCAGCCTCCTGACTGTCTTTACGGCTGCACGTGCTGCACCCTATTTGCTGGGGGACACGTAGGACGCCGCTGGCGCTGTGCTGCACAGACAGGGCTGCAGCGAATAAGCGTGCACGTCACACTGTGCACAGGTGTGAAGGGAGCTGCACACAGTTCCTAGAAAACAGACTTCCGAGTCTGACAGCACAAGGATGTGGATGCTGCCACGCTCCCTTCTGAGAGGCTGAACAACCCAGCCTTCCAGCAGCAGTGCAATGTCTCGGTACACGCTGACATTTCTCCGTAAGTCGGAGCATTTCCCATCTCTCTGCAAGTGCTCTATATTTTTTCCCCTGTGAACTGTCTGTTGCCCATTTTCCTTTTGTGGTGTTTGTTTTTTATTGATTTTCTGAAGCTCTTTCTATATTAGGGATGAACTTGGTGTAGGTTAAAAATGATATTTGTCCTAGTTTCCTGTTTTGACATTTATTTTTAACACTGCTTACAGTGAGTCCACCGTGCTGGTATTTATTTTTATGTAACTGAGTTGATGTTTTGTTTTTATGGTCTTTGGATTTTATGCCTTTATTTGAAAGGGCATATCCATTTCAAAGTTATAAACGCATAGTCCCAAGGTTTCTCCTAGTACTTTGATGCTTTTATTTTATAAACTTGTCTTTGATGTACTTGGAATCTGTGCTGATACAACGTGTGAAGTATGGATCCAACTTTATGAGTCCCAGTTCCGTATGTAGAACAGTTTGTATCTTTTCCTCATTGACTGAAACACCACCTTTCACAGATACTGGTGCTAGGTCCCCGCATGTAGTTTGCATTTATTTTTGTACTCTGCCTTCTGTAATATTGATCTTTAGCACGTTTTTAAACTTATCATAGGTTTATAATACATTTTAAAAATATTTTAAAAAAATTTGTGTTAAGATTTTACTCATTTACTTTTAGATAGAGGGGAAGGGAGAGAGAAGAAAGGGAAAGAAACATCAATGTGTGGTTGCCTCTCATGTGCCCCCCCCTTTCCTCCCCAACCAGGGACCTGGCCCACAACCCAGGCATGCTACCTGACTGGGAATTGAACCAGTGACCCTTTGGTTCGCAGGCCAGCACTCAATCCACTGAGCCACACCAATCAGAGCAGTTTTATATGTTTTAATATCCAGTAAGGCTGGTCCCCTTATTATTCTTCTTTTTAAAAATTACAGGCTACTCTTGCTTGTTTATTTTTCCATGTGAACTTTAGAATCATCTGTCTAGTTTTAAAAAAATATCCTGGTGGTGATTTTATTGGGAACATGTTTAGAGTTATAAATTAACTCAGGGAGAATTGATATTTTTATGAGGTTGAGTCTTCCTATCCAATAACACTATTTGTCTATTTGTACAAGTCTTGTCTGTGTCCTTTAGGAAGATTTTAAAGTTCTCTCATATAGATCTTATACACATCTTATTACATTCTATGGCAGACTGCTGGCTGTCCTAATATCCATTCTCATTTTCTTCCTTAGTAAGATAATTGTTTTAAAGCCATGCACATAGCAATGGAGCTATAAGCTAGAATTCAAAGCCTTCTTCAGAGCTGGCTGTGGTCATGTGTGTAAGTTCTAGCCAATCAGATGTGTGAAAGTCTCCTTAAAAAGAGCCTTACTCCGACTTTTCATTCCTTCCTCCGCCCTACTGCCTGGATGAGGATGTAATGCCTACAGTCCTAGCATATGGTGGATGACTACAGATATAATCTAAGCCTCAAGCAGTGACCAAGGCTCCAGGATGGTCTGGCCCAGATCATAAAGCCAAACAGGGATCTGGGAGCTGTAGCCTGGCTATCAGGAAAGTCACAAGGTTGCCTGGCTGGTAGGAGACAGAGTCCATATGACCCTCCGTGACCACCTTTCAGATCAAATGTAAGATCCATGAGTTGGAAATCTCTCTCTGCTGATTGGACCCAAATTCCTCTGGGCTGGGAAAGGAAAGCTTCGCAGTGAGAAGGGGAATTCAGAGACCGAGAGGTCATAGTCGCTGACATGGAAGAATTGATTTAGGAGCCGCATGGTATAACCATGGCTCCCTTGGGGTAGGAGAACAGAACTTTTCCATAAACTCAAAGGACAGCAAGAAGGGAAATTCCCAAAACAATGTACCTTTAAAAAAAAAAAAAAAAAAAGAAAAGCAGTTCTATAAAACCTAAAGGGGCGAAAGACCTAGCAGTTAATTTTATGAAGGAAAGAGAAAACCTTATCTTCTAAGAGCAACTGTGCTCCTTTACTGGGGCGGGAAAGGGAAAGGGACCTTGGAGTAAAAGGAAAGAGCCCTGGAATGAGCTCTCCGTGAGGTAGGGAAGAGATGGCTTCCTCCTGAGAGAGTGGTGGCAGGTCAGATGATACTCTCACTTCTAACAAAAGTTTCTTTCAGTGTGATAACAGATCAGCTGTTGGTGTCTCTAGAATCATGGGTAATTTCGGCTTCTAAGAACGACCTCCCCTCATAGCTAACTGTGCATCCAGTTCGGTGTCCGGCTCACGTACAAGCTGTTGTCGGAGCTGACATTTGTGACCCAAAATGCTTGGTGGCCCCCCCAACCCCTCTCCCCGCAGTGTTCAGATGGGAAGTGAAGAAATTCTGAGGCAGAATCATGACTCTGCTACTTACTAGCTGGAGGAGGCTGGACTGGCTCCAACCATCTTGAGACTCAGTTTCCTCATCTAGAAAGTGGGGACAGTCTTTGACTGAACGATACGGCCGCGGAGGTGAAGCTCTGGCACAGCGCCCGGTACGTGGCGGTTACCTCGGAGGTCCTGCCCTCTCCAGCAATCCTCAACAGTCATTCTTCTTAAAACACACACCCCTTGTGAGGGCAAGTCACTAGATCCCTAACAACTTTTTAATTTTTAAAACATACTTACTACCTTCTATTGTGTATAAGCCACCGAGACAGACACTGTGGGATGAAAAATAGAACACACAGGCAGCTGTAACATATGGAAGAAAGTGATAAATGATGCTTAAATGACAGAGAGGGTGAGAAGGGGAGCGAGAGGGGGTGAGAGAAGGAGGGTGGGTGGAGAAAGAGAGAAAGAGAGAGAGAGAGAGAGAATTCCAGTCTAGCCCAGTGAGAACCTCAGGAATTCCTTTCCTCTGGGCCCAGGGAATGGCACTGCAGGGAACAAAAGGCCCCAGGGGGGAAGGAAAGCAGGGGAGGTAGGGAGCAGGGCTAGAGCTGCACGGGTGTTACTAATCAGCATTGCTGCGACACTGGCCAACGTCTCAGACCTGGGACGACCACGCTGTGAGCTGGGCCCTTTCTGCAGAGCCACGGGAGCTGCTGTGGTCAGCAGCTTTAAACTGTCCCTGTGCTCTGGGGCTCGCCATGCACTACCGCTCACCCTACCTCCTTTACTGCCCACGGCAGTCCTGGGCAGGGGGGTATCATCACCCTCACTTTACAGATGAAGGACTCGGGGGGCACACAACTCACAGAGCTGAACTGGGACCTGAACTCCACCAGTTGGGTGGAGCCCTGTTTTCTTAACATGGCCCCTCAGTGGTCTCATCTAAAAATGTATCCGTTCCCATTTATAAAATGTAATTTTCCCAATTTGATGGCAGAGTCCCTAAGAATAAGGGCCAGAAAACTCTTCTCCGTAAACCGCACAGAATTTAGCAAGGGGTTGGCACATGTGACAGCCTTCACACACAAGGAAAAAAAAACGAAAAAATTTTTTGCTTGACCCGAACACTTGCCCTGAAGGAAGAGACCCACAAGGCCTGGTCCCTTCATCTAGGCAGGGTTCTCAAAGCTCTCGCTCCCTCGCACCCTTGACTCCGCTGGAATGCCAATTCCACAGTGCTCAGGCCTGAGCGCCACACGAACGACAGCAAATTCTTCCACTTACTTACAGATAAAAGATTAGAACTATGACTTAGCAGATGCCAAGTATCTGGATTACCAGGCAACAGGCCCTGGGGGAAGTTATGAAGAAACTCTGCTTGTTTTTGGACAAAGAGTGGAGACTTGGGAACAACTGCGGTGCATCCCGTGGGAACGCAGGCTCTCCTGGCAGATGTTGCCCAGCACCTTCGTAAATCCAACAACAAATTCAGGAGGAAGACAACTGCCCCTTCAATATAGTCAGACGCCCCCAACACAGTGGCGAATGTCAGCGTCCTCTACTAGGCTTTCTCTGCACAGCCCCCCCTCCCTCTCCCAGGAATGCCAGATCACGCAAACCCCACCCAGCCCGCTCAGGATGGCAGGCGAGAAGCCTGGGAACGGGCAGCTCGCGTCCCTCTATCAAACAGAAAAGCCCAGGCTGCTTCGGAGCCAAGGTAACTGACTTTAGAACTGTCCGTTGCAGGGCTGACGTCTGAGCGTCAACGGTAATATTTCACTCTGGGCCAGTCTTCAGGGAAATCCTGCTCCAAGCCTTTCAATAGAAAGAGCTCAATCATTTAGGAGCAAAATTTTTTTCCCAAATGCTTCTGTACGTCAGGCTCAGTGTGAAGTCTCTTATATGGTGTATCACATTTAATCTCACAAATAGCCTATGAGTCCGGTAGCACTATCATTATCCCCCTAGCCGATGAGGAGGAAGGATCTGTGGGGGTTATCTACCCGGCTCAGGACGCACAGGTGGTGAGTGACAGAGTCAGCTCTGCCTCACGTCAACTCCCATGCTCGTAACCACTTTGCCTGAGTGCTGGAGGAGGAAAAAAGTTTGTATCCACACTCCTCCCCTTGTGTGGGACTGAGAACACAGCTGATGCTGCTGGGGTGACGGTTTTGACTCGTAGGAACACGGTTACGAGATGTAACCGATAAGCTAGATAGCGCTGTTTTCAGCCAACAGATGACCCCTTGTCTGAAGAGAGCAGACCTTCAGCTACCACGGCGACAGCTGGAAACCGGAGGTGCGGAGCCGCGTCCTCACTCTCAGCCAACACAAATAGCCTGGGACCACACCTGCGCACGAGCGCTTGGAATCGCAGCAGAATAACTTATCTGATTGCGAGGCTGTGCAATTACTTACTTTACCCACAGCAATTATAGCAAATTCTTCTCCTTCATACTCACGAAAAATGACCTGACCTCCACTCATGGGAAATACGCCTTGACCTGTGTCCTCAGCAAGTGGGGTGGGCTGCCCTCCTGCCATCACGCTGCGCCCAGGGCCTCCGTGCCTCTCCATGCTATCAATCAGCTTGTGCCTTGAGACGGCAATTTGGGGGTTCAGTGTTCAGACTGGGGCTAAGGACAGTGGTGGCCTTATGCAAACCACTTCTCTGAGTTTTACCGTCCTCGGATATGAGAGAAGGCGGCTGGATGAGTGAGGCCCTACGGACGCTTCTCGTCCGCAATCCTGGGAAGCAAAGGCAGCTGGAGTCCATGAAACTTGAACGTGAAATCCTGGCTGCTTCACATCGAATGTTTCCCTCCCACTTTGCAGCAGACCGTTGCCCAGCAGGCGTTTTAGACGAAGTGTAAGTCAGATGAAGCTCTCCTCCTGCTTGCATTCTTTAATGACACCCCATGGACACGCTTCCTAGAATGGTGTGAGGAGCCTCTGTGGTCTCCAGCAGCCTGGTCTTCTACTCTCCTACCTCACCACACCCCCCTCGCAATCTGCACCTGGGGCCCGAGGGACTGGCCGGGGTGTTCCCAGGTGGGTACGGCTGCCTCCTGCCTCAGCGCTCCAGCATAGGCCCCACTGTGAGTTTCTGTCTTCCACCAGGGAGTCGCGAGGGCAGGGCCCGGAATCCCCCCCTTGCCTGATGTGTCCTAGCTTCTCACTGCTGGTTGGTCAGAGGGATGAAGGGCTGACGGACCGAGGAGAGAGGGGATTTGGGCATCATGGCCCCAGGCAGTCAGATGACTTGCACAAACACTTTCAGATAACATGTGGCACTATTACAATGTATTACTAAAAACTATGAAAACTAAGGCCCAAACCATCACAGGCAGCTGAACCTGAGGTTCTCTTGAAACTTCTAATCCCTGCTCTCAATACACTCAGGAAGAACCCCTTTGCTAACTTCTGGGAGCTCCCGCGGCGGTCAGAGTAGAACTCACATGCCTCACTCTAGCTCTGGGCTGGTCCTCCTTCCTCCATCACTTGGTGCCACTGTCCCCCTCGGTCCAGCCACCGGGGTCTCAGACAGTTCAAGCTCCCCAAATACTGTCCTGCCTCGAGACCTTTGCCACATCCCTGTTCTCTCTCCCTGGAGAACAGACTCTTCGGCATTCAGGTCTCCGCCTCCAGACCCTTTCCTCTCCAGCCCCTCGTGCCGGCCCCTCCCACCACTGCCGGCCCCAGCCCCTCCCCTTCATCTCAGTCACTTTTAGAGTAGTGATCACAATTCGTAAGTGCTTTGTTTTTTTCTTGAGTTTGCTTCAGTGGGCTTCACGAGAACAGGGACTGTGACTTCAAGTTCACAGCTTGGTCCCCAGAGCCCTGCAAAGTGCCTGACACTCAATGTTCACTGAATGTCTGGATAAGATAACGGGAAGGATCTGTATTTGGTAGATTTTAATGATGGTCTAGTTAATGGCGTGATT